>WBMY01005282.1:0-14111 GCA_013397315.1 Donacobius atricapilla
GGATCACGTCGGGGTCACCATTTCTCGTAGCTAGCGGGAGACAAGTGTCAATTGATACGATTGATGCACAAGTCTCAGCTTTATTTAGTATTGCGATACAATTTATACTGTTGTTAATTAAGTTCATACATAGTGCAAAAAGCAAGCTCACTATTGGATAATTACTCAATGTCAACTACTCCCCTTTTCGCATTCTTGTGGTCTCCTCCCGCTACATTCTTGTGGTGAATGTTCCCGTTTATCCCTGCTTATGCCCCTTGTTTCACGTCCTCCCTTTGTATAACACCTGTGCTCAAGGATATTCTGTCTTTCTAAGTTACTTACAGTGGACATTCATAACCTTACAATTTAGAATATATGCTCATATTGTGGCCTTTCTCCTGCAGCCATTCCTCCACACCATAGTACTATTCCTAAACTTTGGGCCTTTTTAAACCTATCTGACTACAAGTTTGAGTAATTTTATGATTTATTTCCATTTCATTGAAGCCTTTGGTTTGAGCTGGACAGTGCGCCAAAGCAATTTCCCTTGCAAGTTTAATAGCTTCCAATAGCATTCAGATTTCAGTTCCACTAGAAATATTCTTTTCTGCTGAGGTAATGAACTCCCATTCTTTCCATAGCACAGATGCTGCATGACGGTCTCCAAAAGTGTATTTAGAATCAGCATAAATAGTCACTCATTGATCATGTCCCCATCCGGGACATGTTGTTAATTCAGTGTATTCATCTCCTTGGGCACTCACCAAGGATTGTAGAGGTTCTGTTACAAGTACCTCTAAGTTTCTCACCAATGCATAGTCTGTGTGCCATTTTTCGTTCCTGTAGTATGAAGATCCATTGGTGAACAGGGTTAGATCCGAGTTCTCTAGAGGGTGATCTCACAGATCATCTTGTAGTTGGCTGGAGTGAAGCACTACCTCAGCATAATCATGATGCAACTCACCATCGGAGGGAAGAGGCAATAAAATTGCTGAATTCAAAACAATGTATCTTTTCAAAGTAATTTTGCCTGCTTTTAAAATTTTTAATTCATAATGATGTGCTCTTTGTGGGGACAATGTTTGTGTAGCATGTGTTTTAAGAATCAGTTCTATTTCATGTGGGGGACGCACAGTGGTTGGGCGACCCAGAATCAATGGTTTGCTCCTCTTCATGACAGTTGCTGTTATTGCTGTCACGTTGACATGGGAATTATTCCCTGCTGCTACAGGATCCAGTTCAGTTGAGTAATAAACCACAGAGCAGCAGTGCGAACATAGCTTTTGAGTAAGGACTTGTAAGGCCCCAAACAACCTCACTCGACAAGACACTTAAAAGGGCTTACGGTTGTTCATGTACTCCCAGTTAGACGCATGGGAGAAATACTGACAAGATATTCTCAAGAGGTCAAAAGAACAAAAAGAACTTTACTGGCAACTTTAAAAAACCAAAGGAAGTTTGGCGAAAGGTTTAGAGCAGCATTCAATCAACATGAAACACTTCTTAAAGCATTACCTTGGCCAATTTAACTTAGCAAACTCTAAGCCCGTTCGATTTTAAGTTACTCAAAAATTCCAAGAAGAAGGAATTAGAAGAAGAAGACAGAAAAGATATAGAAATCACACATATAGCTATCAACTCCCAGATTCCAGCGGTGTTCATATAGAAATTCCAAGAGGTGGTAGGGTCAAGATGTATGCTTGCCTTGTGTTCAGCCTTACATACCCCTTGGCCTTCCTGGGCCCTTCCCCCAGGTGGGACTTCTGGTCATTTAGTCACTCAGGAACTGGGTTAGGGGCTCCAGAGGCAGGTGTGGAGCATTGCCTCTGGTGTGCCAGTGATTGGCAGCCTGGGATACCGGCTCTAGGGGGGTGGGGGATGTACAGGGCAGTGCATTGCCTCGCCAGGGCAAAGCTCGACCCACTCCTTCCCCCACACACGTGCACCGCAAAATGTCTCAAGACATCAATTTTCACAGTCTCTCACAGGACTCTGCTGGCTACTCCTTTGTTCTCATGCACAAAGGGCTTGGAGTGCCGGAGCAGAAACGAAAGCTCCTTTTACAGCATGGAAAGTCTTTTCTTCCTCTGGAAGGAAACATATAGGCTCCACTTCCTCTGCCTTGGTAGCTTCTGTCAATTGTTTACTTAACTCCCTTAGCCCTGGTAAGTAGAGTTTGCAATATCCTACTGCACCTAAAAAAATCCTCACAATTGTTTCTTTGTTACGGGTCAAGGTATTTCTACAATAGCCTAGACCCATTCTGGGTCTGCTAATCTTTCTCCTTTTGTAAATATAAATCGTAAATATTTTACTTCTTGATGACACAACTGAAGCTTAGAGAGAGATGCACGGTAGCCATTTTTTCTGCTAAAGCAGTACATAGACAAATAGTACCTTTTTAAACAATTTTTGTATGCCTTGCTGTCAAGAAATAAATCATTTACATATTGTACAAGTCTAGAATCTCCAGGCAATATAATATCTTTCAAATTTTTTCCTTGCCACCCCAACGTGCAATCCTTAAAATAGCTGCAGATGTCAGAGGTGGCTTGGGCCACAAAGACACTTGCTGCTAATTCATTATTAAAATTCTGGAGAGTCATTCCCCTGTAGGCCAACAAAGCCTGTTGCAATCTCCCCCAGTAGTCTCTGGGGTGTTCCTCTGGCCTTTGTCTACATTCCTGTACTTTAGTTCAATTTACTCTTATCTCCTCACAAACTCTAATCACGTTTATCAGATCTGCAGCCAATGTTTGGCAATTATCTGTTTGATTATTACAAGCCAAATCAGGATCAACCCAAGGGCAGGCAGTCTGACTTCCCCCTGCCTGTAGGGTTAATTCCGTATTGTTTACAACTATCTTATCCTGCTTGTCTGGATGGAACAACTCCCTCAACAAAAAATCAACATCGGCCCAGGATGGATCACATCCCGAACAAATATTGGAAAATAATGATGCACATCAACCTGTACTTTCCCTTAACCTGGACATTTGATTTCCTCACATAACCAAATCCCCGGGGTTCCAGGGATGATGGATGTATGTATACATGTAACACTGAAGGTGGGGGAGGAATGATGCATTTCTGCGTGAGGCCAGAGTAGTTTTGGCCCCACGAAGGTGCATCACACTCTGAGGGTTGCCCGTAGCCTCTCAGAAATGGCTTATGAAAAATAGCGAGACGGCATGATCGGAGGTGTTTGGAAAAGCAAAAGGTTTTAATTAAGATGAAAAATAACAAACCATACAAAACAAAAGAGTAAGCCATGCAAAGTGCAGGGAGGTTTCTTGCACCTGCTAAGACATCCCAAAAATGCACGGAGAGACTCCGTGCTCTCCTTTCAGTATTTAATGATCTAGGAGGGGTTTTTGGCATCTTGCCCAATAGAAATAGCTACAGGTCTTGAGTTACATTTCAAGGATCCAACAGGTGCCTTTGTGCTGGAACCAGGCCAATTATGGTGAGAAGAGCATCAAAGTTTCTGGTTCTTTGCCTTATAAGTGAAACAAAGAATGAAACCCAAATCCTTTCCTAATATGGGAACACCTGCTAAGGTGTGGGGGTGCATCGCTACAGAGGAACATTTCACACATCCATACACACTCCCATCCCCACCACTGGCTCCGTTGCAAGAGGATGAGGAATAATATTAGAAACCACAGGGGAAAGCTCAGCAGAAGCAGTAGGAACAGCAAAGGCAATTGGGGAGCAAGCAACAAGCGATACAAAGGAAGGAGTATAAGGTGGTGCAAAGGCCATCTCTGCAGGTGCCTCGGTTAAATTACTCACAATTGCTGCAGTTAAAGTTCTTCCTCGGTTTTTGTACATGTTTTCAACCATCATCTTTACGGTGGTCAAATGCCCAATTACCCCATACATACCAATAATCCATTTGTGCTGGGAAATTGTCTTCCAGACAGCCTCACAAAAAAGTGCTACTCCAAATATTTAACATTAGGATAACCAAGAACATTATAGCTCTGACCAGTTGGTATATACAATTTCTGTTAATTTGCTTAATATTCTACAGTGTTGGACTAATCTATCCCTTGTGGAAGTTTAGGGTCATCTTCACCCACTATAACAATGCTCAGTCTCTGATATTTTATTTTATTTTATAAACAATGCAAACTAAAGTCAGATTGTGTTTGAAAACAAGAACCCGATGGGCAAAAAAGTAAAGTAAAAGAAGCTGAAAAGTTGAAATGCTCATTTTATATACTAAGAGAATATCCAGTCCAAATTTTGAATGAAGGGCTGCTATAGTTTCCCATTTGCCATGATACAAAAACGTTTGCCAAATCTTTTATCTGTTAAGTAGGAAAGTAGCACAGCACATATACCCCTGAAAATTTAGGCTAAATCTAAAAGCAACCTACCCATATGTTGGTGTGTCTATCCCTTACAAGATAGGTCCTGAAATAATAATTCTACCTTATTTCTTCACATAAAATAGAATAAAATAGAATTTACTGATCTGAAAAAAACCCAACAAGTTCTATTTCAGGGCATGCAATATCTGTATAGCAATAATCCCCATGTAGGTTTAATGTAGTTAGACCTAAGTGTAAGCCCTGCTTTTTGCAAATCTGAGCAGCTGAGGGAGTGGGGGTGTTTAGCCTGGAGAAAAGGAGGCTTGGGGGAGACCTTATTGCTCTCTACAAATCCCTGAATGGAGTTTGTAGCCAGGTGGGGGGTGGTCTCTTCTCCCAGGTAACAAGTGACAGGACAAGAGGACACAGCCTCAAGCTGCACCAGGGGAGGTTCAGGTTGGACATCAAGAAGAATTTCTTCATGGAAAGGGTTGTTAGCATTGGAATGGGCTGCCCAGGGAGGGAGTGGAGTCCCCATCCCTGGAGGTGTCCAAGGAATGACTGGACATGGCACTCAGTGTTCTGATCTGGTTGACAAGGTGGTGATTGGTCAAAGGTTGGACTTGATCTTGGAGGTCTTTTCCAACCTAAATAATTCTGAGAAATCTCTTACAGACATAAACAAAAAATCCTGATGAGCTTTAGCAGTCTTACCTTTATTTCCTGCCTCTGATGTTTTGTTGTAGTTGTTGTCAAATAGATGTCAGCTAAGTCTGATTCCCTATCCAGTTTATGTTTACCTAAGCAGTTAAGTCATCTTTCAAAGCATTTTAATTTGGCCCAGTTCTACCTCAGTTCTGTTTTAGGGCTATGATTTAACTGGGTTTGTTTTTTTTTTTTTTGTGCTGCAGTTTGCCACAAAGAATCTGTGTTACTTCTAAGATTAGTGATTTTGCAGAGCTCCACTGGTTGCTTGGAATGGCTTAGGTTCTGTTTCATTGTATTTCTCAAAAATTTGCTTTCCTCTCATGCTTGACTGTCCTAGAGTGACTTTATGATGCCTGTATCCCCAATCNAATCCACAGTCTTAATTAAATCCACAATAAACTGTGCTTGTAGTTCTAAACAGAAGAGCCTTTGGACTTTGCTTTACAGAATTTTAACATGAAGTTCTGTGTTCATACTTATAGTTCCCTAGCTCCCAAACAAGGCTTTTCCCCTCACCCATTTATAAGTTGCTGTAATCCTCATATAAAGATAGCAAGAGAAGGCCCAGAGAGGGCTGACTTCATGTGTCCTTTCCAGGCAAATCATTGTGCATATGAAAAATCTGGAAGACCTGACCTATATCTGGAAGGTTAAAGGTAAGATCCAGCTAATATTGGACAATACTAGCTGCTTCAAACTGACAATTTCAGAAGTAGAAAACTTTGCTAAAGAGGGCCATTTTTGTTTCCTTTCATGCTGGGAGTCAGATTTTCCTGGAACAGATTTTAATAGCAGCAATGAAAATACTACTATGTCCAGCACGTGACAAGGAATAAATAGAATTCCTTGGGAAAACAGGACCATGATGTAAAAGCATGCTTGACACACCATACACAGTAATAAAATAACAGATACGCTGAAATGTCTAAATATTAAAAGCATACGTATTTTTATTAAAAAAAAAAAAAGTCAAGACACACAAATGCTTTACCTGGCAATAAAATCAAACTCTGATCCTGCAAGCATTAACACTCCAAAGAGAGTGGACACAGCTCCATCCAACACTGGTGCAAACATATGTTCCAATGCAAGGACAGCCCTACGGTTCTTGTCTCCTACAGCAGTTAAAAATGCCTGTAAAACAATGAAATCCATTTCATTGGAGAGACACGTACAGTCTTTCAAACAGCCTCTCTCTTAGGATGCAGTTTTTCACCAGTTAATTACTTCAATTTACAGTCCATTAAAGTATCTCTATAGCAGGCTAGATTTCAGGACAAGGTCTGATCATGCAGTCATACCACATAGCAGTCATACCATATAGCAGTCATACCATATAGCTGCTGCTGAAGTCACATGACCAGAGTAAGCATTGATTACAGAGTCAGAGCCATAGTAATAATTTTGGAAACAATGCATGCCTGCATCATCAGGCTTTTCATTTGTTTCTCAGTTTGCTTGTTTCCACATGCAAAGAATTCATTTTATAGTAAAAGTACCTCAGGTGTAAAAATTATAGGGCTTTTCTTGTCATTCTCACGAAGGCATAGTTTCCATGACTGTCATGAGAACTTAGTTGTAAAACTAGCCAATACTGGTTCAGGTTTTCCTGAATACATTTGGAACAGGTCAAGGACTTGCAACTTTTGCTCACGCACACAGTCACATCCACGGTAGCATTTACTAGTGGATCAGGTCTTTCCGTCACTTTACACAGAAGTGTTCACTGATACAGTGCATTTCTCCTCGCAGGTCTGAGGATCCACACTATCAGATATTATACACAGTAGGCACTCAACTGATGGAAAATTGCCAGTGTATTCAACAGCACCAGTATAAAGTAACACTGCTAAGTCATGTGCTGCTTTTTTACATTCCTATTTCACTCAAGATGAATGTTTTTGCAACTTTTTCTACTTCAAACCTAGCAGCACTATACTATGCCCAACTATATAGCATACTAGTTAGCAGTGCTATATATGACCAACTCTGTACCTTATCTACAACATATAGATGCTGGGTGGTGTCAGCTGTCTCCACGGCCAGTTCAAACCTTGGGAAACCACATATAACCAGCCCCTAGGGAGCTCCAGCAACCAAGAGCGATGCAAGCAGGACGTGCAAACAGGGAGTGTCATCTGAGAGAAGCAGTGCAGAAGTTTGCATGGAAGGGCACCTGAGAAGGGCAGCGCACTCTACCAATTGTCGGGCTGCTGCCTGATACGCTCATCCACAGGCATAGGCTGTGGCCCTGATGGTCACCTCAACTAGCTGTTGGCTATGCAAACATACCCGGCAGCTTGAGGACTCCAGGGGATTGGAAAGGCTTACTAGGCAGTGCTTTGGGATTGTTGGAAGCATGGTGGCAGAGACCTGGTGAGGGCTGTGTTCTGCAGCAGCCAGGGACCATCTACCTACTCAGGCTAGCCTGGGATGAATGGAAGGGACCACCCAGACAGAGCTTCCTGTCAGGGAAGCTGCTGTCCAGGTGGAGGGCTGTAAAGTCTGTACCCCACACTTCTGGGTGGAGGAGGGTGCAAGTTCCACCTGTGCAAAGTGTGTTCAGGTGGAGTCACTCAGGCAGCCAGTGGAGGAGCTGAAGGAGGAAGCCAGCAGGCTACACTGTATTAGGGAGGGGGAACAAGAAATAGATAATTATTTGAGACTTTGCAAGAAGAAATACTAGAGCCCCGTGGCACTGACCTCCAAGGACTACCAGACAAAGAGCATCAACAGCGAGCTGAGAGCACCTTGAAGACAGAGGTGCCATGGTCTCTGGTGACTTGTGTCATCAGGATATCTATCACTCCCCCATATTTCCTTGTATGTACCAATCTGCAACAGACACAAAGTCTTGGAAGTTGGTGGAGCCAATGGACAACTCTCACAGGGAGAAACTGCACCAGTTGCACACACTAAAATCTGCAAAAGAAAGCAGCAAGTGCTAGTAGCAGGTGAATCTCTGCTGAGAGGCACCGAGGCACACGCTTCAGCTGACCTGATACACAGTCTAGGGAAGTTTGCTGCTTGTCAGGAGCCAAGATACAGGATGTCACAGAGAGGCTGCCACAACTGGCTAAAAGCACAGACTGCTATCCACTACTTCTCTTCCATGTGAGCGCCAATGACATGGTAAAGCATAGTCTGGACAAGATCAAACAGGACTTCAAAGCCCTGGGGGTGCAAGCAAAGGGGACAGGGGCCCAAGTGATCTTCTCCTCTGTCTTGCCAGTCAGGGATAAGGGTGTGAGCAGAAGTTGACTCATCATGCAGATCAACATCTGGCTTGGTGGCCAGTGTTGTCACCAGGGTTTTGGCTTCTATGATCACAGGATGTTCTTCAATGAATGCAGTCTATTGGGGAGAGATGGGATCCACCTATATAGAAGAGGCAGGAGAATCTTTGTTGGCAGATTGGTTGACTTAGTAAATCGTGCTTTAAACGAAGGAACTTGGGGGGGAGGGGGGGTGGAGGGGTGTTCAAAGCTGTAAAATGCACGTACTCACAAGCAACAGGGTGGATGAGCACATCTACCAGAGTAGTGAGGAATGCTCCCCAACCCTCCAAAAAGACAAGACAGTCAACAGTCCAACTGAAGTGTTTCTATAGCAATGCACACAGTATGGGTAACTGTCCTAGGGTGATGTTTTGATGCTTGTATCCCAAATCGTCTGTTCTGTTTATGTTGGATATTGAGTTCTGTACCTTTAAGACTGGTTCCGAGAGCGGAGGGGGGGGGAAGAAGCAAGCCATTTGTTTTCAGAGACTGCTCTGACTCCTCCGCACTCCGCTCCTGGACTGTGTTCTCTGCAGCATGGACAGACAGCGGGACAGAGATCTCCTATGCTTTTAGTTGGTTTTTAGCTAGCTGAGACAGAGAAGTTCCCTGGACTGTTTTTTTTTTTCCTTTTTTCTTGGAACTGTTTAAACCTGCTCTGGACTGAAAACCCAGAAGAGCACCGGGAGCTCACACCTGTGGCCCACCAGGGCCTGGACCTTGGCATTTTCCAATGCTGGAGGGACTGATAAGAGACTGAGCGAGCCGAACTACACCCACGGCAAGTGGCAAGGACTTTCTCAATTTTTGCCATCTCTCTTCAGAGCGGCGAGAGGTTTTATTGTTTCATATTATTCATTCTTTATGCTTGTGGGCACTTTGTTTTTTAAATAAATAGTTTTTTCCACTTTTCTCCAAGGAAATTCTTTCCCAGACCAGTTGGGGGAGGGGCCATTTGGGTTTGCATTTCCGGAGGGACCCCATTTGGAGATTTTCTCCCAAATTTGCCCTAAACCAGGACAGTAACAAACAGGAGGAGCTGGAAGCCACTGTGCATTTGGAAAGCTATGATCTGACTGCTATCACTGAAACTTGGTGGGATGAATCACATTATTAGAACACTGCAATCGATGGCTATAAACTGCTCCGGATGGCCAGGCAAGGAATCATAGAATCATAGAATTGTTAAGGTGGGAAAACNTGTTCAAAGCTGTAAAATGCACGTACTCACAAGCAACAGGGTGGATGAGCACATCTACCAGAGTAGTGAGGAATGCTCCCCAACCCTCCAAAAAGACAAGACAGTCAACAGTCCAACTGAAGTGTTTCTATAGCAATGCACACAGTATGGGTAACTGTCCTAGGGTGATGTTTTGATGCTTGTATCCCAAATCGTCTGTTCTGTTTATGTTGGATATTGAGTTCTGTACCTTTAAGACTGGTTCCGAGAGCGGAGGGGGGGGGTAGAAGCAAGCCATTTGTTTTCAGAGACTGCTCTGACTCCTCCGCACTCCGCTCCTGGACTGTGTTCTCTGCAGCATGGACAGACAGCGGGACAGAGATCTCCTATGCTTTTAGTTGGTTTTTAGCTAGCTGAGACAGAGAAGTTCCCTGGACTGTTTTTTTTTTTCCTTTTTTCTTGGAACTGTTTAAACCTGCTCTGGACTGAAAACCCAGAAGAGCACCGGGAGCTCACACCTGTGGCCCACCAGGGCCTGGACCTTGGCATTTTCCAATGCTGGAGGGACTGATAAGAGACTGAGCGAGCCGAACTACACCCACGGCAAGTGGCAAGGACTTTCTCAATTTTTGCCATCTCTCTTCAGAGCGGCGAGAGGTTTTATTGTTTCATATTATTCATTCTTTATGCTTGTGGGCACTTTGTTTTTTAAATAAATAGTTTTTTCCACTTTTCTCCAAGGAAATTCTTTCCCAGACCAGTTGGGGGAGGGGCCATTTGGGTTTGCATTTCCGGAGGGACCCCATTTGGAGATTTTCTCCCAAATTTGCCCTAAACCAGGACAGTAACAAACAGGAGGAGCTGGAAGCCACTGTGCATTTGGAAAGCTATGATCTGACTGCTATCACTGAAACTTGGTGGGATGAATCACATTATTAGAACACTGCAATCGATGGCTATAAACTGCTCCGGATGGCCAGGCAAGGAATCATAGAATCATAGAATTGTTAAGGTGGGAAAACACCTTTAAGTTCATCAAGTCCAACCACTGACCTAGAACCACCACCACGTGCACCACTAAGCCATGTCCTTAAGTGCCATATCCACATATTTTTTAACACTTCCAGGGATGGTGACTCTACCACTTCCCTGGGCAGTCTGTTCCAATGCTTTACAACCCTTTCCACAAATACATTTTTCCTAATATCTAATCTAAACCTCCCCTGGTGCAACTCGAGGCAATTTCCTCTCATCCTGTCACTTGTTACCTGGGGGAGGAGACTGACACCCACCTCACTACAACCTCCTTTTGGGTATTTGTAGAGAGCAATAAGATCTCAGTGAGCCTCCTTTTCTCCAGACCAAACACCCCCAGTTCCTTCAGCCACTTCTCATAAAACTTGTGCTCCAGACCTTTCACCAGCTTTGTTGCCCTTCTCTGGACTTGCTCCAGCACCTCAATGTCTTTCTCGTAGTGANAGTTGTTGTTGTTTGTTTGCCTTGTTATACATACTAGTAAAGAGCTGTTATTCCTATCCCCATATCCTTGCCTGAGAGCCGACTTAATATCAAAGTTTTAATAATTCGAAGGGAGGGGGGTTGAATTCTCCATTCCAAAGGGAGGTCTTGCCCTCCCTAGCAGATACCTGTCTTTCAAACCAAGACAGGGGCCCAGAACTGAACAGAGTATTTGAGGCGTGGCCTCACCAGTGCCGAGTACAGGAGAATGATCGCTTCCCTAGTCCTGCTGGCCACACTATTTCTGATGCAAGCCAGGATGCCACTGGCCTTCTTGGACCCCTGGCCACACGCTGGCTCATGTTCAGGAAGGAGGGACAGGGGGGAGGGATTGCCCTCTATGTGAAAAAAATGGATTAATTGCACAGAGCTGTTTTTGACAACCAGCAGTACACAGGTTGAGAGCTTATGGGTGAAAATTAGAGGCCTAGCCAACAAACGGAACCTTGTGGCTGGTGTTTACTACAGGCTGCATTATCAAGGGAAGGATGTTGATGAAGCATTCTTGCTTCAACTATAGGAAGCATCACGATCACAGGCTCTGATCCTGCTGGGGGGCTTCAACCACCCTGACATCTGCTGGAAAAGCGTCACAGCAAAATGCAAGCAGTCTAGGAGCATCTTGGAGTGCATTGAGGATAACTTCCTAATCCGGGTGATGGCATGGCAGGCCAGATGGCATGGCATGGCAGGATGGGTCAACAAGGGAAGAGCAGCAGATGCTGTCTACCTCAGCTTCAGCAAGGCTTTTGACACTGTCTCCCATAACATCTTCGTAGGTAAGCTCAGGAAATGTGGGTTAGATGGGTGGATGGTGAGGTGAATAGAGAACTGGCTGAATGGCAGAGCTCAGAGGGTCGTGATCAGAGGAGTAGAATCCAGTTGGAGGCCTGTAGTCAGTGGCATTCCCCAGGGATCAATACTAAATTCTTCATGGAAAGGGTTGTAAAGCATTGGAACAGACTGCCCAGGGAAGTAGTAGAGTCACCATCACTGGAAGTGTTAAAGAAACATGTGGATATGGCTCCTCAACATGAGGAAGAACTTTACATTGAGGGTAGCTGAGCAGTGGAACCGGCTGCCCAGGGAGGTCGTGGAGTCTCCCTCTCTGGAGACCTTCAAAACTCACCTGGACATGTTCCTATGTCACCTGCTCTGGGTGACCCTGCCTTGGCAGGGAGGTTGGACTGGATGATCTCCAGTGGTCCTTTCCAACCCTAACTGTTCTGTGAGTCTGTGATAGAAAACCCAACCAGAGGAGATGCATTACTGGGCCTTTTGCTCACCAATGCAGAGGAACTCATTGTAGAGGTCAAGATCGGCAGGTAGCCTGGGCTGCAGTGAACATGCCCTGGTGGAGTTCATGATCTTGAGGGATGTAGGCCAGGCGAATAGTATAGTCAAGATCCTAAACCTTAGGAAAGCCAACTTTCAGTTGTTTCCCTGTGCTCTGATCACTGACCACTATCTTCTAAAACATCCCACAGCAATGACAATGAAAGTGTAAAATTGCCAGTTACTTCAAGAATTGTCCTTTATTGAATAAAATTCATCGAAAGAATTTGAAGTCCATAGCAAGGAGCAAATCCCTCTGGGAGATGGGCTGAGTGAGAGAGATGGGAAAGCTCCACCTTGCCTAATGCATTGTTGCATTGTGGGGTGTCCCCCATGCTTTTGGCATGTGGTGCTGTATTCGGAGATCTGCCCAGCAAGCTGCCAGGTTGGAGGAGTCCCTGGGCCAAGCACTCTCTTTTTCCAGGGGCAGTTGCAGTGGCTATCGCAGATTCATAGAGATCAAAGCTGACTTAACAAGGCATTTAATATGTTCCTGTGAAAAAATATTCTGCTGGTTCATCCAAGAATTTGTATGTTTTGAAACTTAAATCATTCTTCTTAGGCTAGCAATAGAAATTGGAGGGAGATGGGTCTGATGAGTGGACTGTTCGGTGGATAAGGAATTGGTTGAACGATCGCATCCAGAGGGTAGTGGTCAACGGCTCAGAGTCCCAATGGACATCAGTGACCAGTGGTGTCCCTCAGACGTCCTGTGTTGGTTTTGCATGGCCTGGTTTTTGGTAGCAGGGGGGGCCACAGAGGTGGCTTCTGTGTCCAGCAGAGCCAATCCCTGATGGCTCTGAAGACGGACATGCCGCTGACCAAGGCTGGGCCAATTAGACATGATGGTAATGCCTCTGTGATAGCATATTTAAGAAGAAAGTCAAAACAAAGTGGGGGCACAGTTTTTTTCTAGCCAGAGAAGAGGAGGAGGTGAGAACATGTGAGGGAAACAACATGGAGACACCAAGGTCAGTGAAGAAGGTGGTGGTGGAGGTGCTCCAGGCACTGGAGCCAGGATTCCTCTGCAGGCCATGGTGATGACCATGGTGAAGCAGGCTGTCCCCCTGCAGCCCATGGGGATCCACAGGGGATGCAGAGATCCATCTGCAGCCCATGGGGGAGGTGCCCACGCCAGAGCGGGTGGATGCCCAGGGGAGGCTGTGGTCCAGTGGAAGACCCGGTTGAGAGAGAGGGCCCATGCTTCCAAGCTGGAGTAGCCTGTCCTTGGAGGACTGCACCCCATGGAAGAGTGACCCACGCCACAGCAGTTTTGGGAGGACTGTTTGCTCGTGGGAGGGACTCACATTGCAGCAGTTTTGGGAGGACTGCTGCTTGTGAGATTGGAACCACATTGGAGAAGTTCACGGAGAACTGTCTCCAATGGGAGGGACCCCATGGCATAGCAGGGGAAGGACTTCTATCCCTGAGCAGTGGAAGATCTCGGGTGACAAACTGACCAAAACCCCCATGTCCTGCCTCCCTGCGCCATCGGGGTAGAAGGAGGGAGGAGTTGGGGGATAAAAGGTGTTTTTTAAGGGCTTATTTTACTTCTCATTATCCTCCTCTGACTTTGTTAGCAATAAATTCACTTTTTACTTCTAAGTTGAGCCTGTTTTGTCCTTGGAGTGTTTTCTCCCGGTCCTTATCTCAACTCATGAGGGCTTTGTTTAATTTTTTTCCTCTCCTCTGTCCACCTGTAGCAGGGGAGGGTGAGTGAGCGGCTGTTGTGGGTGCCTGGCACTTGGACAGTGCAAAACCATGGCATGTCCATATTGGGACCAGTGTTAT
>WBMY01005293.1:0-15473 GCA_013397315.1 Donacobius atricapilla
ATTGCTTAACAGTAAAATTTACAAAGAGCCTTAAAAATGCTGTAACCCTTAATCACGCTTTATTTACTGGTTTTATTTATATCGATCCAGCCATCTTTAAACGGAGCTGCAGAATAAAACCATCCCGCTGCTCAGTTCAGAGAGTAAGCCAGCTCTCTGAGATTTCCTAGAGTTTCACCAGAACCAAGCAGACCGCTGCCTTGAGATGCTGCCTTTTTTTTTTTTCCTGGTGCATATTTTTGCAGGTTATTTTTAGTGTAGTTATTTGTGGTGAGCACTCCAAAGTGTCTGGGAGAAGGTGCTAAGCTGCATTTGCATTCAGGGAACAGCGACAGCTCTGGCCAGGCTCTGCTGCTGCGGCAGATGTGTGTCCATGTGCTGTGGGAGGGGAAGGGAGAGGGATTCCAGCTCTTCNGTTTCCTGGTGCATATGTTTGCAGGTTATTTTTAGTGTAGTTATTTGTGGTGAGCACTCCAAAGTGTCTGGGAGAAGGTGCTAAGCTGCATTTGCATTCAGGGAACAGCGACAGCTCTGGCCAGGCTCTGCTGCTGCGGCAGATGTGTGTCCATGTGCTGTGGGAGGGGAAGGGAGAGGGATTCCAGCTCTTCCACCCCACTGACCTTGCTCAGCCATCCTCGTCTGCATCATGTTGTCCCAACCATCACACACTTGGCTCTGGTTGTAAATAGAATATGACACGCAGACTTTGATGGAGCTGATCTCCCCTTCTGGGTATTTACACTCCAGTCTGTGGGCTAAATTTGGGGACCTTTCTGTCTAAAAATTCTCTGCAGAGGATATTCAGTGAGGGAGAGCAAACAAACCACCACCAAAATTCCTCCAGGGAATGGTGTTCCTTGATATTATCACTCCTTGGACTTTTTTCATGTAGTTTATAGCATCTTCAGCTAGCTAATGGAACAGAACTGACACTGTCTTAATATTTGACAAGCTAATTATCCCACATGTAGTAAACAAGGTTTTATGTAAAGACTTCACATTTTCTTAAGTGAAACAGAAGCAGACAGCCCTGTTCATTTTCTGAGCAAAACATTCAAGTGCTGCACACATCACATTATGCAGCTTTATTTTTGATATTGTAGTCAAGTGATTAAATCCTACCTTATGTGGTTGACTTGAAGACACGTTGCCTCAACCTTTTGAGTGCTCCTGCTGAACACATAGTGGCCATAAGGATTATTTTGTCCAGGTATGTTCTGTGGCCAAGTGGGTAACGCAAACTTTTATTTAGAAATAATTTATGGATTTATAATAATTTCCTAACAGCCATATATTCTCACATATGTATGTATTAGATACACGACTCACCTCTTCTGTGCCACACAGTAAGGTGGTTTTTGTTCTCCAAAATGGACATCTGTGGATTCAGCTGTTTCACATATCCTGCCATCGCTGCCTATTTTTATCTTCTGTATTTGCAGAGAGTATATTTGACCCCATATAGCCTGAAATCAATTATGTCTCATCAAAGGAGACAGTTAAAGAACCTTGCTTTGCATGGCTGTAGCTGTGTTAACAAGCAGTTTCCAAATGGAAAATGGCCAATTCCTCAGAAGTTATGAGTTCTTGTTTTCCTGCCCCAGAGTATGCTCCTCGGAGTACAGAATATTTATTAGACACGGTTTGTAAAAATACTACTTAAAATGATGCATTATCTTGCTTAATGCAGAGTTTTCTGAGGGATTTTTTTCTTCGGTAAGTTTTTGACGGTGTGAGTGAAGGCAATATGGTTGGTGCAGTCTGACATAGTTCATATTTTAACAAAAATAGTTAAATCTCTCGACTCCAGGTTTAAAAAGCAAGAAATGTATTGTCTGTTTTTCAGTAGATGGCACAATATGTCTACCAACACTTAACAGCAGAGATCATGAACTGCTTATAAAAAAAAAATTAAAAGAACCAGACAGGTTTTTCTTCAATCAAATGTGAATCTTCTAGATATTCATGCAATATTTACCAGAAGAGCAAAAGGATTGCAAACTTCCTCCTCCCTGTGATATTCCCACACTTATTCTCCAAATGTGCCCCGATGGGGATCAGCTGCATTGCATAAGCAAATTAAGTAAGAGCAGTGCATTTTATTGATGCTGCCAGCAAGGTGGTGGAAGTTTTTGGAAAGAACTCTGCTAAAGAAATCTCTCTGAATCTGCTCTCTCACTTCATGCAGGCACAGGCAGAGTCAGCTGTCATCACTACCTACGGAGCTTTAATGTACCCAGTGCTTAAAAAAAGGGTAGAACTATCTAATTATACAGAAAAGCCATGAATCTCGGAAATAATTGGATTATTTTCGTCATGTATTCAGCTTCTCCCTATTTTAACTCCTTCTTTGCTGCCAAGCCACTTGACTTATCTAATAAAAATTAAAAAAAGCACAATATGAAAATTGCTTCAGCACTCTTTTCATTCATCGTTTTCATTCACAGAGCTGTGACGTGCTGGCATCGCTTGCTGCATCTGAGCTTCAGAGCAGCCCTTGAGGCTCTCCGCTTTGTGTCTGCATCCTGCTTCCACCCCAGAGGCAGCTGCGAGGTGCCCCGCTCCGCCGCGCTCTCCGCCTTCCTTCCGAAGGGAGAGGAGCTGGGGAAGCAGCCAGGGCAGCACTCTGGGCAGCCCCAGGGTGTGCAGTGGGCTGGGTCAGGGCTGGGGGCTCTCAGCTCTGCTCCTGAGCTGCCTCGGGAGGTGTTCCCAGAGCCCGGAGTGCCCAGCCCGGCGCGGAGCATCTGCTCCCGGCAGGATCTCTGCACGCCCAGAGCTCCGGCCGCACGCTGCTGGGGCTCCTCACAGTCCTCCCGGTGTTGCAAAGGGAAGCACAAACAATCACAGAAATAAAAAAACAAAGCCGAGAATGTCTTTATCATTGAGGATATCTGAGCATATCTTTGATACTTTCTGATGTGATAGCATCTCCCAACTGTGCAATTTCTTTGTCCTTTTTCAGCCAATCTAAGTTGAAATTCCTTCTGCACTTGTGCCCAGCTCTTCAATTCTGTTGCATTCTCACTATTTTACTGTCAAATTTGTCTGCATCAGTCACGGTCATTTTATCATTCTTGTTGTTATCAAGCTTTACGAATGAGATGCCTTTAACCTGTTTTTCCTCACTGAGGAGATGCTTTGCAACATCCACTTCCTCTGCTCATTCACAATAAACCAAAGCCTGCTCCAGAAATGTGGCAAGCACTGAGGCATGTGAGCACACTACCTAGTGCAATCCTTTTGGGTGAAATCATTTATTTGTCTACATTATGAATTAAGGAAGTAGTGAGGAACACATGGTACTGTAGTTTAAAACAGAAAGTAGTGTGAGGAAAAAGATATGGAGAGTGAACAATGGGGACAGGAGAGCAGACAGACAAAGACAAGCACCAAGATGAGGGCAAGACTGCAATCATGGTGATTATTTTCCTCCTGTATTTCTTCTTCCTGGCTTGCATTTTTTTTTATATGCTCTTGATACCATCCATTGTAGGACATATTCACTTTGCCTGGCTTCACAAGCCTTCTGAGTGCCATTCACAACAGAGAGTCTAATTTGCTTGTCCTAAATCACCCTCTGGAGGGGCCTCTCTTCTCTGCTGAAGCACCTAGAGAGCATTGTTTCATATTATTGGTATCTGGAATTAGTGCAAATATTCCCTATAATGCACTTCTCTCCCTTTCCTGCTGTGTTTTCTGATAAGCAAAGAAAGCATCTGTCAAATCTAGGGAATTACTGCAATTTCAGTAATATTTTATTGACTAGGAACTCAAGAATACTGGAATTCAAAAAAAGGATAATGCAACACTAATTGCAGCAGTTATGATTTCTAATAATTTCTTTGCCTTTGAGAAAGTTGTTTGGGGTTTTTTAATCAATGGGGAGATGAAGAAATGGCTGAAGGAAGGATTGTTAGTATACCCCTCTGTGTAAGGACTTACTGTTCTGTTCATTTGAGCAGTATTAGTATTATAAAAAACATCAAAAATCAACCTTTAATAAACATCGATTTTGTTTTCACTCATACAAACTCCTTTATTACCTGTAATGAAGGCATCCTTGAGATTTACTGCCTGTATAGTTGAGTATTTCAAGGTTAAAAATGCAGAGTTGAGAACACCTTCTCCTTTTCTATCCCTTTAAAGCTGCATTTGTGGAGGTTCCTTTCCAAAATCGGCTCCCAAAAGCGCTGCTCCACCCCTTGTCCCAGCCCTGGCAGACTCAGAGGTGGCACCCCTTCCAGAGTTGTGCTCTAAAATTCCTAAAAGATTTTGGCTGAAGCATTGGCATTCCTGTGCAGGCTGCAAAAAAACCCTAAGCAAACGGTTACAGCATTTCTGAGATCTATTGTTTCCGTGATAAGCTCATGACTTTCCTATGAGTTACTCCAAAGGCTCAAATAATAAACATGCAAACGATGTGTCAAGATAAGACCCAAATTAAGCTTTTTTATCCTACCTTGAAGAAGCTCGAATTGGAGGTAGCCAACTTTTCAGATAATGGAACAAAGCTGCAAAGGGATCTTGACTTGTGGAAGGCTTTAAAATAATGGGATAGGCAGCACACGGGGCTGTTTTCTCACATTTCAGTGACAGATTATTTCAGAGAACTCTCTAGCCCACTTCCTATTTCCTTTGCCCTTGGCCTGCTGAGTAATATTTGCATTTTTCCCTACAACATATCTCCTCTGTGGATAGAAGCTTCTGATAAATGTTTTCCCTTGGACTTCCTTCGGCATGCACATTAAACAACGCCTTTGCCAGGGACTATTTCCTGAGGCCTCCACTTCCAGCTGCTGAACAACATCCACGTTATGCCTGCCCACTCCCAGGATCTCAGGGTTGCAGAACACTTCCCAGTCTCTAAATATCGTTATCTCAGAAATCACACTGGAAAAATATTTCTGGAAATCAAAACTCTCCTTGAAAATATTTCCATAGTTCCATTTCAATTTCAATTCCTGAGGGATAATTGCAAATCTGAGAAGTAAAAATTCTGGAGGCTTGGAGCTAGATTTGGAGGGGTTTTTTTGAGCTAAGGATGTCCTTTGAGGAGCAAGATAAAGGTACAACATTATGTATTTTATGCCCTGGTACTGGTGGGTGATTAGAACCGTAGGAGACCAGAGAACACACCAAGATGAATTACAGTGAGACTTTTTGATAGCAGCTTTCATTTATTTTACAGAATAATATTCAGCAATAGACCCCTTCCAGCCTGCCAAAACCTTTTTCTGTTTAGGCCCATTTTCCTCTGAGTCAAAGGTTTTAATAACTTTTCAGTTATTAATTGCAGTTAAGATTCAGGTATTTTTGTACATGTTTAAGTGGCAGCTTAATCGTTCATCAGAGTTTTGCTGTGAAAATAAAGTTGCTCAGTGAGCTACATTTATGTTGCAATTAACTTTAAATTTAAAAATCTCTTAAAGCAATCCTTTCAAGATGGCATATGAAAGGCTGCCCTTCAAGCTGGCATATAAAAATTTCTTACCTTTAATTTCTCAGCAAAACATACTTTGTAAATAATTCTAAGGTAGGTCTGGCCTGTACTATAATATTCACCCAAAAGGCCTTTCTTGAAAAGCTATTTTTTTCTAAGAATGAAGTAATGCCTACAGAGTAACTTTTTTCTCATCCTAAATTTCTCTTTTGCTAAAAACTGCAAGTAAATGAAAATCTGTTCAATATATTTCTCCATGTATTGCACAAATATTAGAGTGTCTCAATGAATTTGATTATAAAACTTACACCATTCTTTCCCTACAGAAAAAAAATATGAAACATATTCACTTTTAAAAATGCTCCTTGAATACATTTTTCATTGAAGAGTTTTACAAAGAATAACCCCTAGTGTAATGTATTTTAGCTCATGTACTGATGCCCATTTTCTCTCAAAGTCCTGTGAAAACCGATAAAAAATATGCAGTGCTGGTTTACCAAGAATAATTTTTAAATCTTAGTGATTTATCTTGAGAGACTCCACGATCAATACAATACAGCACTGTGAGCCTGTTGCTTTATTATCTTTTTTATCCAAGTGAAGAGAGATAAAGCATTGATTTTTGTTTGCTGTGTGTGCCGTAAAAACAAAGGAGAAATGTCATTTTTGAATGCCAAGGTTATATGAGTATCGTTTTATTGATTTTAAATTAAGTAAAAGTTATGTAAGGCAACAGTTGACATTGCTTTGGGGAAAAAATAAATGCCATTGAAATAAATTTTTAAAAAACCAGACAATACCTTTGAAAATAATTTATGGCAAGTTCATCTACCCAGCTGAGCTTTCAAAAATTGTTTTGCCATTGGATTCAGAGTAATGTAATTTCAATAATTCATCACAAACTTCAAATAAGTAAGGATTGACAATATGTAAAGAACAGTACAGTTCTTTATTTTGGTGATTTCCAACTTTGGGGGGTTTTTATGGTGATGACTCAATGCATTACAACTGACTCCTCTAATAAAAAACATGAGAGATTTCATATTTTCTCTACTTTTTTTTCCCCTATTGCTAATAAGTTATTTGAATCTTTTTTATTTGCTCGTTAAAGTAAATTTTATTCATTCAGAAAGGCCATTTGTCTAAATCTGTGATGTCTTGTAGCTGTTGAACTTCAACTAAGCTGTTGAATTTTAGCACAGGAGGAAGGAAGCCACCTACTGCTCAGAGACAGAAAACGGAGTTCTGCTGGAAAGGCTGTATGGCAGTGGCAGCCTTTCATTAGAGATAATGTACAGGGAGAAATTCCATATTTAAATGTATTTTGAATTGAATTTGTTACACCTGTGTTATGGGAACCGTGGGGTTTGATGTGCTCCCCAAGCACAACCATGCACTGAACTGCACTCAGACCTTAACCTTTAAAAAACAGGCAAGATTTTTAGGGACCTTTAGTTCTGAATTATATTTTCCTCCCTTCCTCTTTAACTGTGCACTCCAGAAATGTCACACATGACGCAGTACGTCTCACACACACACAAACNCTCTCAAATATGCAGATTTGAGAAGTCAGATAGAATAATCCCAAACCTGTTCATTTCTTTCAAGCCTTGCTGACCATATGCTTTCTGCCCAGCATATTCTGGTCATCTACTGAGTTTTTCAAACTAACTCACAAGTTATTGTATTCTTTGCATACATGGTGATCAAAAATCCTCAGTGTGCCAGCTGTGTAGGAATTAGCATTTGCCATCTGCCTGCAGTGGGATCTTTATCAGCATACGGGGGAAAGAATTCTTGTGTGTTCTTTGGCAAATACAATAAGATTTAATTTCTTTTTAGCAGTTCTTGGGAACAGCAGAACCTGAAAACTATCAGGAATGTGGAAAAGAGAGCTCAAGATAATCAGTGAATAGAGAAGAGGATGTATTTTTAATGTTGAGGTTATCTGTTTTGTTGGAACACTAAATGAAAATTTTATCTTGTCTAATTATCAGAACTGTCCTGCCATAAAATAATTCTCTGCAAATTATTTCCTGTTATTTCTCATGTTGCTACTCTGATACATTTATAAATTTCTCCATTACACTGGCATAGATAATCAGAAATTTATTTCCCCAAGTGTTTTTTTAACTCTAGGTAAATTTTCACATGTCCATCAAAAATGATGAATATTTGAAAAAAAACAGAATCCCTTTCTGCTGACAATCACTTTATTCTGGAAGGCCATACAAGTGTAAGAATGTTTGAAGGAGGACTTGAGTTATTAAGATTACATAAGGGAATGGGAGAGAATTGCAGGGAGGGAAGAAAGGAAGTTTCAAAACAGCCTGAAGAGGAAGGAGATGAATTTTTAGACAAAGGGCACAGTGAAAGTATTGTGTTGTGTGCAGGAAATGACTTCCTTGTGCCCTGCTATTGTTATGATATCACTCTTATATTGACAGAAATTAATCTTTATGTATCATAATTAATAAATAGATTCAGAGGTACACTTGACATCAGTTTTCTGTGTAATCAGAGTGACTTACTGGATTGTAAACTTTGTCTATCTGTGAAAGAGGCACATCTGTAAAGGTGAGGGGTTTAGAGATTCCAGGTTACCTTTTTCCCTGTAAATAAGATCATTTATGAAACATTAATAGTAATTAGCAAACAAGATATTTTTCCTCAAAGCTCTTTTGTGTCTCCAAGCCTTACTGAGTTACACATTCAAGAGACAAAACCAGGTTGTATCTGTAGTGGTCTAGGCCTACCTGGTTTGCTTTTCATTCTCAGCATAAAGCAGGGCTGTGTGGTGGCCTGTGTTGCCTTCTACATGTAATCAGTGTTTTAGAACATTGTAAACCACTGTGAAGCAACACAATGACCTCTTTTCTGATTTTGCATTTCCAGAATTTTATAGCTCATAACTTTTTTTCTTCCCAATAAATGTTCTAGAAGCATGGGGGCTGTCACATTGCAGTGAGAACAAGCATTGGTTATAAAGGTGCTACCACCTTTGACTAGAAACAACATTCTGAGAGTTCACAGAATGGAAGAATAAAAAGCAGAAAGTTATAAAATACGAAGTTCCTGCAATGTGAAAAATTAATGATGTCTATGCTGCTGCATGTCTGGCTAAGCTGCCATGGCAACAATTGCAGAAGACACACTCCCTGATCAAATTTCCCCTCCAATTAGAGATGCAGTTCGGAAGTGTTTGCTGCAGAACCACACTTTCTAAACTGATGTGTTGCAGCACCAGCCACCGACAGGCTCCAGCTGCAGCATTGTAGGATGCTTTCTTCAACCAGACACTCTCTGCAGCTTGGGGTTGTTTTGCTGCGCTCACATTCCCATGGACATCCTGTTTAATCCTGAGGAAGGCAGCGATTGAAAGAAGGAAGGGGCAGTTTGGGAGATAAGTTTCTGCTCCTAACACAGCTCTGTTTCCTATTTACTCTCAGGGAACAACATAAAACACAACCAGATCGTTTCCTTAGCTCTAATCCTGATGCTGTGGTATTTAGCGAATGGGCTCCAGTCATCCTCAGGATTATGTAATTGAATACTAATCTTAAAATATCACAGTTTTTTATTGGAAATGTACAAAAACTAAAAGATAATTTTTTTTTGGTTTTTTTTTGAAACCTCACTGTCTTGTGTTAGAAACATTGCTGTTTTTCGTGCTGTTGCTACTTTAGACAGTAACTGGGCCTGTTCCTAAATAAAACCCTGTTGGGCTTTGATTCATGGGTTGGGGTTTGGATGATTTTTAGTTTTTAATTGAAGGGTTCCCTCTGCTGGCTCCTTCCAAAATTCCTTTCCACAGGTTTGAAGGGCTTGGTGTTGTTACCCTTGAGATAGAAGTGCACCATTAGTAACAGAAAGCATTTTCATAATAAAAATAAGTAAATATTTCAGAGTGAATACAGCTGTCTTCACATGATTTTAGAAATTAGTATTACAAAGACATTTCCAGGAAAAAGATTTATTTTTTCCTAGTGATATTTTAATNAACATCAATAATAATGCTTGTAATGCAGAGATAATTAGGTAATGCTTCAATAACAAAAGTAATTCTGTGATTTCTGTATCACAAAAATCATATTAAGAATTTCAATGCAACTCATTATAGTAAAAACTGTTACCATTGAAGAAAGGCTTTTATTGAAAAACAAGATTATGGAATTTTGAATGAATCATATTGTAAGTTCATACTAGGTCTGAAATATGGTCAAGGTAAAAAAAATTTTTTTTTTTTTCTGTTTNACAATAACTACTGAGGAGTTTCTGCGATCCCAAAATGCCAAGAATTTAGCTGCTTTCACTATGAAGGTGCTGTAAAACTTCAAGAATTGGAAATAAGGGTTGAGATTCCAAAGTATNGTTTAGCTTAACAAACTGAGCCATAATAACTGTACTCATAAATTCAGCCCGGAATGAAAATGCTGCAGTTCTAAAAAAATATATATATTGGCTCTATCCACTGAATTAATTGGGACAATCACACACTGCCCTTCTGTAAAGACTTCTCTTGCTGCAGCCAGGTCCTGTAATCCCCTGGCCTCGTGCCTGGCAGCTGTTGAGTTACAAACCTGCCATTCCTGAAGGAGCACCCAGGTGCGCCTTTCACTCCTGCATCCTGCCTCCTCCCTGGCACCTGCAGCTGTGAAATTTGTGCCTTTCCCTGTCAGCATCACTGCCACTCTCCCAGCCATTGCTGTTTCCCCTGCAGGTTTGATGTAGGGTCTGGGCAGGGTGTCAGATACCCGCAGTCACATCCTCCTGCACTGATGGGAACGCCCCCAGCGAGCACGTTCATCTCAGAGAGCAGGAATGGGATCAGCTCAGAGCATTTTGAGTCGTGGTTCCTCCACCTCAGGGTGTTCAGGCTCTGGTACGGCCACAGTGCCTGTGAGGTTCTCCTGAATGACATTTCCAACATCCTTGAACTAAAAAGGGAAAGAAAGCTCCTCAAGTTTATCCTCTCATCCCTCTGCCTGCTGCTAAGGTCACTGTTTTGAGTTAAAATTTGGGGTTTAGTAGTGAGTTTTGTCTGTGGGCCTTCAGGAGGGTAATTTAGTTTTCCCAGAGTCCTGAGAAAAGCTCTAAAATCTTCCAGGGAATTGTTAAATCCTTTAATATAGCACTTCTGTAGCCAAAGTCATGTAGCAGAGGCATCCGAGGGGATGGGGATACAAAAACTGTGTTTTTAGAGACTCATGATTCTCATTAGAATATGCAAGGCAGGTAATTCTGTAAAGAATGGCAAAGAGTGACTAACAAACTCCATTGTGTGGGCTGGTCTTTGATGCAGTGATTTTTGCTCAATTAACTGAATTTTGAGGGGGCTCTCTGAAACCTTAATACAATGAAGAACTTGTTCAGCTTCAAGCATGTTCTCAAGTCCTTCCACTGTTTGTGTATGTCACAGTGCTGCTTTCAGAGTTTCAGCCTCTAATTTCAGACTTGAGCACTATGTAAAATATAAAAATGGCCTGGTATATGCATTGAAAGGCCAAATGCATTGCAATCCCAGGCTTTTGTCACCTCCTAATGAAGCTGGGCACTCAAGGCAAACGCTTTCCTTTATCCAGACCCACTGCTGTTCTCCTTGCCTTGGTAATCTGCTCCTGACAAAAGATAAACAAACTCTGACCCAGAGAGTTAAATAGGTTTATACGTCTGAATCAATACACCTAAGTATAATATTGGCATTTAGATTTGGAAAGTAATTAATTTCATTTGGAAAGTAAATTTAGACTTGAGCTTTAAGTACTCTGTAATGAGTGGCGTTTATTTGCTGTCCTTGTAGTTGAAAGTAGTGACATTTTGTTTTCTTCAAGCACATTTATATTACCCAGGTGGAATTGATAGCTGTCATTTCCACAAGGACAAAATGACTGAGCAGATAAAAATGTGGCAGAAAAGTTGTTTGTACAGATGTAAAACTGCATTTTTGTAGGAGTTATAATAGGAATACAATTGTCAAGTATCAACTACTTCTGAAGTCCAAAGTCTAATGTGGTCTCTCATTTAGTAGCTGCACTCTACAGGGAACTGAAGTTGTGGATGAAGTATCCGAAATCACGGAGAGTTTGCTTGCACAAGGATATTGCGTGTGCTATTACTGGAGTGCAGTTATGGATGGGATTTGATAAAGGAAGTGTTGCAATTGGTGCTCCACAGTTCATGTTTTTCTGTCACAGAAGTGCAGGAGCTGTTGGAAGAACAGCAGAGCATAATAAAGAAGAAAAATGAGAAATTTTCCCTTTTTTTCCCAGGCTGCCCAAGTTCAGAGAGCTTCAGAAGAGGAGTTCAGGCTCAGAGATGATTTTGTCAATTATTCACAAGTATGTCCTGAGAGCTGCTGAACTCCTTAGCACAGATATTCAGCAATTCATAAAATGCAGCCCCTCACAGAAATCATATACCAGAGTAATCAAACAGCGCTGTGCATTTCCTTGGATTTTTCAGTGTTATCGTTTTGTTTGGGTTTGGTTTTTTGGGTTGGTTTGGTTTTTTTTTTTTCCATTTCAAATAAGGCAAGAAAATTTCATTGCGAAAACTACAATTCAGTACAAAACACACAATGAAGTACTGTGAGGAAATGAGCAGCTGACAGACATAGTCTGCTGTGATGGAGAGGAAACATTTATCTGCTTGTGAGAAGAGCATGTTTGCAGTCATATGTCTCAACAGAAGGAGAGTGTTAGTGGAATTTCCCCCGGAGCAGGGGCACCGCAGCGTGCCGAGGGAAGGCAGTGTGGTTGCCCCCAGAGAAGTGAACACTTGGTTTTCTTGGCCATTTCACAGCCAGGGTTGAAAGTGATATTATGGATGTTTTTGCACAGCTGAATGAGAAATTAATAAACAGCAGGGAAAACAAGTTTTGTGCAAGACAATCTCAGATATCTGTGTTTTCTGTATTTCTGGGCACGAGCAGCCCAGGGCAGGGCAGTTCCAGGCAGACTCTGTGCGTCAGGACCTGGGCTAAGCTGCAGCAGCACCACAGGGTGCACCAGTCTGCACTGGTCTGTTGAGCACTTTGGAAACCCTCACTGCGTTCATCTGATGATGCTTCAGGTGTCTGGCATGCCTCTGTAAGAATTAACGTTTTGGGATCACGGTGGTTCCCAGCAGAGCTGGTGTTTGTGCAGGACATCACATGGGATCTTTGAGATCTGCACTGCTGGGTGTTGCCCTCATGTTCCGCAGCATCCACTACTGCAGTGAAAAATTGCAGAATTTAGGGATTATAGGGGAGGCACAATAGGTACTATTTGATTTTACTTCTCCTTGGGGAGGCTTTGAAAGGTACCTCTAGTTTTCAGACAAGATCCCAAACAATTTGATACAAATTCATTATGGGAATGGCTACCTGGCAGTAGACTTAGATCAAATCAAAAAATTGCTATGGATGAATTTGATTGTTGTAGGGGAAGAAATACAAAAAAAAATGTTAAAGATTGTCAACAAATTATTATTGTGTAAAAAGTGATCCATGGAAAGTATTTCCTAAGATCAGGCTATATTTTGATTACCGACCATTTAGAAAAACCCTTCCCTGAACAATTCTGGGTGAGCATTGGCATGAGAATACAGTGTTGGTGTGCTTAGAGATGGTGATGGAGATGCCTTGGTGTTGGGTGTACTGATTCAGTTAATTGACATCAATACAGTTCATTGTTTTCAGCCTTCCATGTTAAATCAAAAGATGTTTTTGAGGCTCCCCTCTACTCATCTATTAAAAAAAAAAAAAATTAAAAACCCACACTAAGACTGGTTACATATCTCAATATCGTGCTAAAATTTAATACCCTATGAATGGAATTCTAAGAATATAAATATCTCCACTCTAGGAATTCATTGCCTGAACTGGAGGAGGGACAGAAAGATTTGCAGGAGTTCAGTGAGGTTCATGCGTTTATATACTTTTTCTGGTTTTGACGTATATATGTATTATCTTCTTTTGAGCTTTTCGATTTCTAATATTTGCAATATTTTGGGGAGACTGGAGAAGAGATGAAGAAATGAAACATTTACTCGCTGAAAAACTGTCAGTTCTTGTCCATCTCGCATTTCACCACTGGAGGGCGGTAAAATGTTTTCAACTTTTTCCCTTCCCTTTACTTTCATTTTTAAATTTTCCTTTTAATGTTTGAACTGCTGTTAAAACATGTATCTGTTTTTAAAAAGGTGATTTACACAGTACCCAGCTCACCGTCTCCAGATTTTATAAATCATAAGGATTTTTCCACCTTTGTTTTTAGGTCTCTCTTTCCTGCTCTTGGGTATAGGAAATTGTGGTCATTTAGAGGCAAGAAAAGAGGAGGGAGCTGATGATCAAATGCTTATTAAGATTTCCATGATGGAAAGTCTTTGGTGTTGGCATAAGGGCATTGAAAGACATGCACTGGCATGGGCCTGAGTCAACTCCTATGACCTGATTGTAAAAATAAAAACAAACTTCTTCCATGCTATGCTTCTGTTGCTGATATTGTCCCCAAACATTGTCTCTCTGTGTTAAATATGCTGTTTCTTCAACACTGAAGAGGAATGTGCTCTGACAATGACCCTTCCAAACTGTCTTTTCCAAAAATCTACATTCCACCTATATTTAGATTCCTGGGTGTATCTGTGCACCTTGAGTTTCATTGCCAGGGGATTGACTTGGGAGTGTACCTTTAGACAGGGGTGCTCAATTTTTCTGGCTATTACTGCACAGGTATTCATCATGCCTTTAGATGAGCTAATATCCCACTTTTACCTGTTTTAGAAGGTAAATAATATCACTGAAGAAAGCATGTATCGTAAACTACATGGTATTAATATTTTACTTATATTTCAGCTGAAAAAAACATGGAAGGATGATTTAATAGATAGTTTAACTGCAATAATTGCAAACTGTAGCGTAAAATGTGACTTCTCATTTTTCTTAGGTCTTTTTTATTTGGATTTCATACAAATTATTCAAGCAAGAAAACATGTCCACTTGGACAAATATTAGGTTTTCTAAATAGTATGTCAAATCCTGCTGGACAATGTACTGTCTGCCGGGATGAGTTTACATTGGATCAGTTTTGGGTGAGGATGTTCTGATAGGGACCTGCACCTAAGAAAAGGCATCGCAGCCCCTTGATGCAACTAGTCTGCTCACAGACGTGGTTCTTGGGCACTGCTTCATTGCCACTTCTGTGGGGTTTGTTAGCTGGACATAGAAGTAGAATATTCTACTGTTATAACTTGTCTTACCCTTTTTTAACCTTCAGCTGCCAGAATTAGTTGTTTGGTTTTGCTTTTTTGTTTGTTGACTGACCGAATACTCTTTCTCAATGACTTCTGAATTATTTTGCAAAGCTTTTTTGACTGCTTTAGCTCCCATTTAATTTCCTTTAATATCTACACCAGCTGGAATCCATACAAAAATGACATTGTTGCCTTGACATATTACCTTATTATAGACATCAATAATTTCCAGAGCTATTCCTACTCCAGTGATTGAAATTTCTAGGATGATATCAATGGCACTTAAAAGATCTGGAGAAGTGACAGATTGTAAAGGTTGTACTCCAGCAATCTAATTCAGTGCCGTCAGGGTGGGAAATAACTCCACGGTATAACCAGGTAACCAGTCTAGCTGGCTTCTTCAGCTGAGTCCACACTGGAGGCTGCTAAACCCCAGCCCACTACAAAATCTTGGAGAAAAATGAGAAATAAAATCAAAAACAAGGTGGTAGGGGGAAGTGGGGGGTGGGAGAGAGAAAACAACCCCTCATGAATTAGAATTAAATTATTGCCATGAATTTTTTAGTCTTAGAGAAGGAAATGCTGAGGGTCTGACTCTTCCCCCACCGTATTTGCAGCACCCCAGGGTAAATGTGATGTGGTGAGCACAGGGGTGGGGCTGGGTTGATGGCTGGATTTGCTAATCTTAAAAGTCTTTTCCCACCTTAACAATTCTGTGGTTCTACGACTGCTTTCTCCATAGTTGTTCCAAATCCAATCAAACTGATCCATGATCCACCATCTCTTCCAATTTTTTTTT
>WBMY01005294.1:21699-35959 GCA_013397315.1 Donacobius atricapilla
TAAAAGAACACAAAAAAGAAAAAGAGTGGGGGGGGGGGGATGGGGAAGGGAAAAGCTTTTTTTTTCTGTTAAAGCTTCACTTCCTAAAGATTTAGCTTCTGTGAAGAAAAACCTCACATTCAGTTGTTACATTGAGCGGTCACTCAATTTGTGTATTCATTATATGCATTAAATAGTCAAATATATTCTTTTCAGTATATATGAATAGTTTAATTTATTCTGCTGAAAGGGAGATAACTATCAGAAATAGCAATAGAAGTGACATAATGAGATAAGAATACTAGAAAATCTGAGGATTTTAGTGCAGTCCATTATTCATTCCATTCCTGGCAGCCTTTATGATTACAAATCACTTGATTGACTAACTAGACATTCTCAAAGTGAATTATGAATCAGGTTCATTTTTCCTGGTTGAGAGTTAGTACATGTTGTAACTCTTCCACTTTGTGATATATCAAGCTCTTGTAACAGTAATAAGAGATATAATCAACTCTTTATCTCAGGACAAATAAATTGGCTTTTCAAAAATGAAATGTGGTTGCTAACATTTTAACAGTGTGCAATGTAATTCCTTCCTGCTATTCTCAGAGTGCAATCTGCTGTGATGACACAGCTTTTGAATATTTGACTTAGCTGAAATTCTTTTAGGAGCCTCCCACCATAATTCCAGGCATACTGATCTCAGTGGAAATTTGGCGTTGGGTCTAAGAGCAGTGAGTGGTCCCTTTACTTGTTGAAAACAAGCCTCAGACACTGAAAACCTGGGCCACAATTTGCCCTTTTGTGCCTGGCTCTGATCTCAGCTTGGGAATACTGAACAGTTTTAAAGCTGTTTAAGTTTACTTTGAAACACAAAAAAGGAAAAAAAAGAGAAGAATCTCTTCTAAAGTGTGCTTGACCCTCAAGTCCTCTTTCATGAAAAAGTCCCTCAGGCTTTTGTGGAAATTATGCAAGGGGAATGACAGGCAGGCTAGGGTAGGACTCATTTGTAGAACAAATGCACAATCAGATCACAAATCCCCCTGGAACAGGTTTAGTGAGAGATGCATTTCACCTTCAAATGACTACAGGGAAAACAAAATTAAAAAAAAAAAAAAAAAAGAAAAAAGAAAAAAGAAAAAAGAAAAGGCGGTTCAAAATCTGTGTGAGTGAATGTCCAAGCAGAAAATCACTATGCGGAGCATTTGTGCCTTGCATCTGCATGGCGGATGTAGCCCATAGTTCTGGTTTGGCTTTCTGGGGTGTGGTGGTCTCTGGATGCTTATGTCCCAGACAACAGAACCAGGTCCTAAGTGTGGTGGTATGGGCTGGGGTACATGATATAGCGTGGGGTCTGAGGGACAGGATACATCACATCCTCTGGCATGTGTGCTGAAACAATGCATCTTCCCACACGGGGTTCTGTGCAACACCACCACCACCACTGGTCACAGTTTTTCAGGGAGGAGAGGATTTTTTCTGCTGGTTAGGGAGGTTAGCCTAGAGTTTGAGTGCTTATTTTAGTTCTGGTAAAGGAACAGGCTGATATTTGGTGGGTTTACATTATTTATAGAACAATTTTGCAGACTTCAATCCCCTCCATTCCCCTTCTGAAACACAAGAACACATCTCTAAAGCAAGACCTTTTGGGAGAAAAAAATGTATTACCAGTTTAGTTTTGGAAGGCCTTATTTTGGTCATTCATTTTAGAAACAATGGTTAGAGACTTCAGATTTCTTCTTTATTCATCTTTCTATCTAATTTCTGGTTTTCTAATAACCTTAATTAAATGCTGAGTAGCTTAGAATATTACTAAATAGCTTTCATAGGATTTTTAAAATTTCTGATTACATCATGAGTACAGATTATTAAATATTCCATTAATTTTAGAATTATGATTAAGAGCATAATACAAAAAAATGTTTGTACCAGTTTTAACTAAGCTGTGTTAATTGAGTTGGGGCACAAGAAATGAGATTTAAAGGGTGAGAAATGACTGAAATCAAAGCCTGCATAGTTTTAACATAAAGTGGATTAAGAGAATGGTCAGAATCGAGGAGGTGGGGGGTGGCGGTCAAAATCTGAATGGATGGTTTGAATAGAAAATTCACTTACTTTTAGGCCACATGTATTGTCTTTCACAGAAATGGTTTGCAATGCCACCTGATGTCATGTGGGTAAACATGAAAGGTAAAAACCTGCCTGCTAGCTACAAACAGGATAAATGTTGCTCATTGTCAGGCAAAGGTGTGCCGCAAGAATGGACCCAGAAAAGTCTGCTCAAAAGTTGCCATAGCTGGCAGTTCTGTACCCACTAATGTGCATAAGCACAGCTGATCAACCTCCAGCATGCCTGGTCATACTGGTTGGGATCACCTTCTGAAGTGGTGGGTTTGAATGGGTTGTGAATGGGTATGCTGCCTTTTGTTCAATATCTCCGCTGTGGGCCACTGTTCTCCTGATCTGACGTTTGTTTATAACTACTATTTGTCAGCATAGCATGAATGTTTGCTAGGTTATTTTACTTATTGCTCTGAAATACTGGCTGGGAGTTAAATGCCATTTTTCTGGTTACCATTTTCTTCTTGGTGGTCTTCTCCCAGAACCTCACCATTCACAGGGCTTTACACGGGATGTTCTGACCTCACCACTTGTAGCAAGAGTGTAGCTCCAACCTACCTGGAAAACAGGCAAGAATTTTTTACTTGTGTTCCTTAAACATTAACCAGAGAGTAAATGAGTAACTGGAGACACTCACATACTGGAGGGACTTCTGGAATCATCTGCACTTATGAAAATTACAGCACCCTTTGCAGTTTCCTTCTGGGGATATGAGAGGAAACCAATACTCATGGAACAGAATGAGGAGAAGAACGACAGGAAAGCAAATGAAAAACAGGGTGCAGAACTTAAGCTACCAGTAAGGGATGATGGAGGCAGTGTGCCTTTGCTCAAAAGATTGGCACAGGCAGCCTGTTAAGGACAAGCTAACTCACATGACAAGCATCAGGTTGGCTATCACACGTATATTGCTAGCACATGGATTCCTTACACTTGGTATGTACTGCCTCTTTCTTTGGAATGTTTTCTGGTTTCAGAAGTTTTGTTCTGATTCAGGGTATAAAGAGAAATCTAAAACATCATACATCCCAATGAAGCTGGGGAAAGTCTGCCTGCAAAAAAGCAGCTCTTGAACCCCAAAGAGAACAGCATAAAATGAATCTGAATTTAACCAAGAATAAGAAATGACTATCATGACTAATGGAGACATTAGTATTGTGGACATAGTTATGTAGGTTGAGATTTAATATGTACCTTTTTCTTTCAACCTTAACAGCCTTAATTATTTTTACAAGCAAACAAACAAAACAAACAAAACACCAACTCAACACATCTTTAAACACTACTAATAAAAAAAATCAAGTCATCATTGATATTTGAAAACAGAAATCAAAAAGAACATATTGCATTCACACCAACTACATACCAAGCAGAATGTTAATAACATTAACCTTTACTCTATCAGATATTTTCGAGAAATACCACTTTATTTTTTGCAACGGCTCATATCTGTCATTTAACTGACATGTGAACTTTTCTAAGTTTGCCAAATCACTGAGGCCTGAATACCATTCAGCAATGTTAATTTTGTTTTCCTATTCCAGCTTTTACACAATTATTCTCATGGCAATCATTCTAGCCTTGAGTATAAATAATACTTCAAGTGGTTTGTTGATATCCAAAAAATGATGTGTATCTACATTAAGATATTCTGGAATCTAATGGGAAAACCATGCATATTATTAAGCTGAAATGCCTATTTCTTTCCTCCCAGATGGGAAGTAGTACAGGGTAGTGCCATGGCATATGCATTAATTTTATTCCTTCCGCAAATTTTAGCACATATTATTTTTGCAGATTTTGAATCTTTGCTTCCTACCCAGTATACAGGAGGGTTTAAAAGGAATTTGCTGCACAGAAGATCTCAGTCTTAACAAGGACCCTGGATAACTCTTAGGTGAGCAGAGGAAGAAGAACATGGGAACAGTTCTGCTTTGGAGAAGAGTAAGAGAAAAAAATGAGAGTTTTGTAGGAGGAAATCCTGAGGAGGATTAACAGGGGCAAAAAGACAGACAGAGAGTATATTATTCTCCCGACTCCCATATTTCAGTCCTACAGATTGAGTATGCTGCATCTGAAGGTTCTAGCAACAAATAAAGAGCACATTTAAAATGAGAAGGACTACAACCAAAGAATAATGAAAACCACAAATCCCAGTATCTGTTCATCAGTGTTGCTACCCAATTAAAACTAAGTCTGTAACATATTTCTTCCTAAGTCTATGGATTTCTTGGACAATATTTTCCACAATTTTATTTCATATTACTTGCTTTTCCAAATTCCAGGCCTTTTAAAATTTTTTCTTTCTTTTCAGTCCAATGCGGCTTTCAATTGCCTCAGGGTCTGAGAAAGTGGAGGGACTACACTGTTTTGCAAGCTGAATGTTTGTGTGGGAGTGAGCTGTGTGGGAACATTTTATGCATCACTTTATAGATACTCAAAAGAATAAGTTTAGAATTGTGATTGTTGAGGTTGGCAGATGTGCAAGCATAGTGTGACATCATCTCTAAAGACTGACGGTCTAAGGAGAGCTAGGACAGTACAAAATGAGGGTTGACTTATTTGATCAGTGTTTTTCTCTTTACTGCTTTATTCTCTGGGTTCCTGTAAGTTAGTCTTTGTATGTGTTTGGACTTCACAACCTCTGCCTATCACTTATAAGGAGTTTTAAGCTAACATCACTTAGATGTTAGTTTTAAGTTTACATCAGCTGCAGAATCTAGAGTGGAGAGGGAAGGTCTGGGTAAACTGGCTCAGAGGAGTGGTGTGGATTCAAAATGGGATTGTTCTTTCACCCTGGCTCAGCCAAAGGCTGCATGAAGGCATCTTCTGTATTTATATGAAGGCGAAATTGTTCCTCCAATTCCATAAAGGAAAATGCAAATCTACAGGTGAGCATGGGGATGGAGAAAAGGCGTGTGTTGTGCTCCACAGCCCACCACCCAAAGCAGCTCCTGGGAGAAGCCCAACCTGTCCCACATGCACAATGCAAGCTGCGCCTCTGCAGAACTGCAGTGAGGGCCATGGTCCTCCCCTTTGTATAAAAGCTTTCTGAATTGACAAACACATCTGTCTCCAGAACAAAAAGTGGTATTACGGCAGACAGGCACACGCTGCTTGATTTGAGCATTACAGTGCCCAGCCAGGTTGGTGCCAGCTACATAACATATTCTAAACACACAGATTTGGTGGCCAAGCACATCAGCGCATATCTAGCTGCAAATCTACATAAAAATCAATATTTTACTATCTGCTCAATCCATCTCACTTTTAATTTAATGCACCTACTGTTATGAAATATCTCAGTCATCTCTCTCTCCACTGAGCAACTATGGTCAAAACATGCCTAGTTTAGACATCTCATTTAAGTGCTACCTCTAGATCGGAAGAAGTCAGTCTTTATTTCTGTAGTCCTCTTTTTTGTCTTTTTCTTTTTCTTTTCTGACCAGCACAGATGCAGTTTTCATCTGGATAACTTCTGTTGTGTTTGAATTCCTCTTTGTGTGGCTCCCAGCATTTCAGACAGCGCAGCACTGCAATGTCACACCCCTCTCTGGAATGCTATTCCCTCAAGACTCCCATGGCAGAGAGAGATGGGTAATGTTTTCTGAGCTTCTTCCTCTATTTTTATTCTTCCTCTATTCCTCATTTTCTATAGAGGATCAAAATGGATTATTTTCATCTTGACATGCAAATGCCTAGGCTGTGCCCTTGGCTGAGATCTCAGCATTGACTACATAAGTGAAAGATATGGGAACAGTAGCATTTTAATATCACATATGGAAGTGGCAGTCTTATTGCTTAAGAAAAAAAAAGAAGAAAAAGTTACTGTAGTCCTTTGTGCCTTGAAAAATAATAATAAAAAAAACCCTAATAAAAACATTTCCTCGTGCACTACTGAATACTATATTTACATGCAGTCGTTGGTCTGCACAGATGCAAACGGACATTGTATGCGGCTCGATTGTTGTACTCTGATCTGCCCATTTGCCATGCCAAAACTATCAATGGGAGTAAAAGACACATGAATAATTTTTCCAAGTCAGATTATGCCCCCAAATATGAACATTTAACAGGTGATGGAATTATAAAAGAAATAGGAAGGATTTCTAAGGCTGTTTGAGAAATGCTTATAGAGATAAAAAGGTCAAATTCTTCACTAATTTTCACTCTGCACAACAGCAGTTAAGTAAATGAAATAACATGACCTGCAAATCAGTGCAAGACACAAACCTCAGCATACATTGATACACCATAAAAGTCATCGTGTGGTTTCATGTTAACATGAAAGAAATGGTATCTGACCTTGAAAGCATGCACACTGGCTCACTGTTTCTAATTATTGTAATCTTTTTCTGAAACAACAGCAGCAGCAAAACACTACCAAGAAGCTGCCTCCTGGCTAAGACTCTTGGCAAACCCTCATGGCTATTTTCTCAAATGAGCAGCCTGACAAGTAAGTTGTTAGCCTAAATGAAAATTATAGCAGATAAAAATTGTCAGCCTGGGAACTGAACTAATAATGGCATGAAGCTGATAGCACAGTTTTGAACATTGGGAAGAATAAAGGAAAGCACAGTTACTGAAATTAACTCACTGAGACTGAAGTAAACAGGAAAAATCCACATCCATTGTTACGTTGCTCGTAGCTGATGAGTGCAAGACTCTCAGCAGTGATGGGTTAACCCTGCTTTGACATACAAAAAATTAAGACAGTGTTTATGGTAGGCAGTGAGTTAAGTGTGGGCCGGTAATGTAGCAGCATGGTGCTACTGTTAACTTTCCTTGCTTTCCACTTGAGCGCAGGAAAAGTGACTGGATGGGGACAGGCAACCTGGATGCATTTTTCAAAGCATTCCAGAGGAGTAAACAAGGTATTTGTAAGAGGCTGGGGAAGCACTCTGGCACAAGGTCCTGAGCTGGCTGAGTGGGGCGAGGACTTGAGGGGAAAGGTGATAATCCACACTGGGCTTGTTCTGCAGTGTCCCTGGCTGCTGTTCAGACAAAGGTCTTGGACACCGTCCACTGACAGGCCTTCTGCCAGGAGATTTGTTACTACAAGAGTTTTGCTTAGGCAGGATTTTATTAAAAGAATTGTCTCAATCCTCCTTTTACAAAAATCTATCCTATCTTTCTCTTTTAACCCAGGAGGAGGAGTATTCTGTATATATATCTGGGTGAAACACAAACAAATTCATTTCCCATAGATAATATATTCAGACTGCTTTGCTTTTCAGAGTCAGAAGCTCCAAATCATGAATTTATTATGCAAAGTAATAATTGCAAATTATATTAGCAAGCTCCATTCCGGNCTCTTAACTTGGGGCTACTACAGATATTTTAGGAGGTTATATATCTCTGTTCCACCTAAACCACCAGAGGCAGTAGCTTTCATTTTAAAGGTCTAGTGAGATACCACAACTAATGGGCCCACCTAACAGCATATGTCGTGCTTGTATTGAGTAGTAAGACATGGAAAGAAAATGAAAGAAATGCTTAGCACCATAAAAATTTACATCTCCTTCTAGTTCATTTTTTAGTGCAAAGAAATGAAACATATCAGGGTCAGAACATGAAAGGATTTGACTCCAGTTTTTGGGTCAAGCAAGGCTATGCCTTTAGTGGGATAACTGGGCAGCATATTTTGAGTTTGTGGGTTTTAAAGAATTTGAAATGCCTCATTAACAATCCATTGGAGATATATAACACTTCCCAAGGATGACTGCAGCAGTCCAGCTGCTCCATGTGAAACTAGGGGCAAGTGGTTATCCCTCCTCGGAGATGCCCATACGTTCCCTGCCTGGCTTGGTCCTTTGTGGGCATACACAGAAAGTGGCACTGAGAGCTTCTTGAGTCAGGATCATTCCTGCAGTGCCTGTCAACCACATGAGATTCATTTGTTCTGCTGGGTTTCTATGTTGTATCAGGGTACTCACACAATTTGCAATCATGGTCTCCACAAAAACCCCACAGCTCTCTGCTGCTATAGGAACATTTTCTCTGGCACACATGTTCCAGTAGAAAGCATTCTGTAATAGATTATGTTATCTAGGCTAGTTGAGATTTGTGGGTAATTGTGACAAAAATGATGTGCTTGTAAACTTTGCAAGTAATAATTGCAGTACTTATGGTGTAATTCACAGATGTGGCACCATTAGAAAGTAACAAAGCTTGTTAAGTTAAAACTTTAGTAATATTTTTAGCATCTCATAAAAGCGTTATGGCCTGAGTGTAAGGATGGGATTCAAGTGCTCTGCAAGTTAGGTTTCTGTCCCTTTCACATGTGCTGGCTGTGCTCTTGAAAGAGTATAGTACTTCCCTTCCCATAAGGGAGATGCTTGAGAATCACTCGATCCTATCAGCCCAGGAGGAACTGATTCAGATTGTGGTATGGGAGCCTGTGTGTAGCTGGGTTTCCCGGCCTTACATGAAACATTTAAAACTTTGCCTGGTTGTTGTTAAAGCCTTAAGGGATGCACCTTTGTGAGGTGGGAAGAAGAGTGATAGGTTTTTAGCATTTGCAAGGGACGCTGAAGACTTAGGAGCTGTGGAAGTTTAGAACCCACTGCAAGTAGAGAACAAACTGTATAACCCTTATTACCGGATATCTTTTCTCCTAGTGTGGCTTATTGATAGTCATTACTGTAAAAGGTGTTTCACCTTGTGAAAAAGGTGATAATAAAAAAAAAAAAGATGTAACTGAGCTGTTCAGTGTGTTAGAACTGATAGAATTCTCCTTCACTGAACAAAAAGCTCTATTTTGCTCTTCAAGTAGAGTAAGAGAGATCATGATTCACAGATTGCTTACGCAGATCCCAAGACCAACATGCCTTAGGACTGAAAAAAAGGAGCAATCCAACCTTGCCCAATCGTGTTATCAATAGGGGAGGAGAATATCTTTCTTACAAAGGTAAACCTGCTCCTTGGGTGTCACAGCACAGTTACTCCAAACGGAACCATACTGTAGTATGGTCTTGGTCTTCCCCATCAGGTGAGGACACAGACTAATTAACTCTTTTAAACATACAGTAAATCTAACTAAAAGCACAGTTAAAATCAGAAAAGGGAACTGGAGTTCAGCAAAACTCAACAAAGCTGAATAACTACTCAATCTAATTCTCTTGGTATTTGTAGAATTATTCTTGTGAGGAAGCTGTTTTGGGAACTACTTTGGGTCATCCAAATCGTGCTTGATGTGGCAGTATTTTGATGTGGTTTGGGAAGTTCCTGTCACTTTTTCATGTTCTCAGTGAAACTGCTATCATGACTGATGACCTCAGCAACAAAGAAGTGTTCTGTATCTCTTCATCCACTGATCCAAAGAAACTTTGCCAAAAGGTTTAGCAATAAGTCTTGAAGTACTACAAATAGTTAAAACTGATCTCTATATACCAAATAAATGAACATCATGCTGAAGTGGAATACTATTAGGCAAAACTAACAACAGAGGTTCTAGAATGAGCTGAAGATGCTTAGGTTAAAACCCATGTTGGTGGGTCACAAGTTGCATCATAACAATAATGTAAAAATGGAAAGTCAGGTCTGAATTTCCTTGCTTGGGTCTCAAATCCAATTCTGAAGCTTGAGAACTTCAGAATGGTTGCATTTTACACTATTTTAATCTTCAAAATGTTTCACAGTCTAGACTCCTTTTTTTTTTTGCTGGTGAAGAGGATTGATCAGCCCATCGCTGTGTAAGAGAGGCAGGCTCTGTCTTCTGAACACACCACGGTGATCCTGGTCTGAAGTGCTTCAGAGCTGATACCACTCAGATGGCTCCAGCATGCAACCCACAATGCCGAATGAGCAGTTTACCTTTCCTACACTGCACCTCAAAACATGTTCAAAACAGCAGACAGAAGCATCTATTCACGCAGTAGACAAACAACCTCATGAGTGTAGGTCTTATAGGCTTTTGTTTTTGTTTTTCAAAAAATGGAGAAGGGAACACTATTTTCTGTTAAAATGCTTTGGGAAGCAGACATAGAAAGTGGCAGTGCCTGCCCTCTTCTTGTGGTGCAATAGCCCTATTGTCAGAGCTGTCACAGAGGAAGAGGGACACATGGGTCCCATTTCCCCTTCTGCCTTGGGCTGCTCATCCCCTTGTTTCCTGCCCTTTAAAGAAAAGTCCCTAGTCAACTGGAGGATTCACTATTTCCTGATAAGCCAGTGAGAGAAGATGAAAGGGGGCTCATGGATTCAGGGGTCAGGGAATCTTTTAAGTTGCACTCTCTGCTCCTAGGATCATTTCTGTTTATTTAAAGACTTCCTCATGTAAGCATACACAGTCTTGGGATAACACAGTGACATAGTTTCACCATTTTCTGCTGGCCCACATGACATGGACTGTGCCTTGTAAAAAAATGTATGGAACACATATGTTTTTGTTGAACAGAAATTGAAGAGATTTGGACTATTGAAATTGACAGAAATGAGTAGGGAGGAATATTAAATAGCACTATTTCAGATAAGGAATTGTTCTGAGAAGGTAAAACAGGTCCTTTGTTTATCCAGTTGAGAAAATAATGAAGGAGAAAGGAGGAAAAAATGTAATCAAAGGAAGCTGTCCCTTTTCTATCTCTCTCTCTTTTTTTTTTTTAACAAAAGCTGCAATTAACCTGCTGAACTAATTACTACTAGGTATAACTTAGGCCAAGAGATTAGTAGGATACAAAAAGGATTACACATGTATATGCATAATGGAAATATCCATAAACTACAATAGGTAGAATATTATCTCAAGCGCTCTTATAGAACAGCTTACCTCTTAATACCAAGTGAATCCTGTGTACCTCTGTCTAGTCAAGGACCTTGTGAAGCACTTCTCTTTTTATCCAGGGTCTGTACTTATCTTCCTTACTAAAAAAAGACAATAAAAGAAGTCAGCTAAAATATAATACATTTCTTTGCATTATTTCTGTTTCAGAGGAGCAGCTATTTTCTTGCTTAGATAGAGCAGTGATTTTACAAAATTAGGTGATATTTAAATTAGCATTTTTACCCTATAATTAAAATTTAGCTCTGGTAAATAGAGGGAGAAGTATAATCTGACCACCCATCCAGGAATGAAATGTTGGAGCCATTTCCATAAGTGGACATCCACAACAGTGAGGATGTAATTTTCCATCATAAGTTTACTCTTACTTGCAACAGGAGTGAGCTGACAACAAAGGTCTTTGCAGAACAGCTTTATACCAATAATGCGAGAGATATCAATAATGGGAGAGATGGACAGCTATCAAATTCTCTATGCGTCATTTCATGCAGGCTGAGGATAGGCCTTTCCCCTATACTCTGTTATTAGGTGCACAATGTTGCTTGGAAAATCAAAGAGCATTTCAGGGTTGGACTCTTCTTTCTCCTCTTCCTGGACTTAGGTATTTAGAAATTAATAAGTATAGGCAAATCTTAAAATAACTGTCATGGTGTTATAATTGGTTTCAGTGTCTGGGAGGCCATAGAAGTTAAGGGAAGACTAACTCTCACATTATATTAAGTCAATAGTTATTTACTGTCTGTAGTAAATGTCAAATCAGAATTTCATTTGAATTTATATAGTCTTTTCCTCTCTGATCTCCTTTTTGCTGGTCTCTTGGGCCATCTAAATTTTCCCATTCCTGAGGAAGGCTGCCCTTCTAGTCTCTTAATGTGACCCTAGGGGTGAGAAGACCAACTGGTTTTCTGTTTGCTGCTGAATATATTGTTTTACTGCTGTGAAAACAAACCTTGCTACCGAACCCACTATCTCATATTGACAAATTCAGAGAAAAATCCCACTGTAGTTATATCCACCGCAAGGAGTTGAGCACTGAACACTGGATTCCGGGTGTTCTTGTGTCCTCAGGTACTACAGAAGTTTTTGTAGTACAAAGGTGTTCACTGTCTTAAGTGTCCAAGACAAAAAAAATCTCTTTCTACAAATATAAATTCACCAGCTAAATTCAGTTGTCAATGATATTTAATAATTCCAGAGTCCCTTTACTCTTGTTTTCTATTTTGTCACATTATTTTATTACTGTTTGCAAAAGTAACAAAAGATATTGCAACAAGGATTCATTTGGGCAAATTAAACCTGCAGAGGGATTTCAAATGCAGGCATTTGTTCTCTGGGACTAGACATCAGCAGCCTGTGGAATTATTTCTGACATTTGATCCATCATACACTCAGAATAAGTAAACAAGATGGTGGTGACCTCTTGCTGCTCAAAGAACAACTTTCACAGAACCTTTCCAGCCTATTAGTGTCAGGAAATTGTGCTTGGAAAGTTCAGAGAAAAAAGAAAATTCTTCTACAAATGAAAGGCAGAGATCTTATTGTGTGTCAATAACATGTTCTGGGAGGTCTGTTCATAAACAGATCTTTAGCTGGAGTAAATGGGAATGACATAACTGGTGTATGTATATTGATTTTGTTCAGTCCTGGAATTTTCACACAGGAGTGTCTAGATCTACAGCTGTGAGAATCTGGACCTGGTCTTCTATAAGTAAATCAAGAAATTGGTATTACATGGAATGTAAGGTTGACTGCTTCTTTTCCTCTTCTTTGTTTGAAAAAGTAAATTCAGAAGCACAGACGTTTTCAGCATAACCTCTTGCACTCTGCAATTTTCAGTCTTTTCTTGAGTTTCTGAGCACATATTTTGGTGGCCTAAAGTTTTATTTCAACCAGCTGCTTCCAGGTCAAACACTGTCAAACTAGATTAACTGCATTATGTAAATACCATAGCATCAGTGGAAAAAACTCTGGGCTACCTCATAATTAAAGTATAATAACCTTTTAAATGATGTTATTTCTTGTCTAAGATGCCTCAAACAGGTTTCCCTTTCTGGACAGGACTTCAAGGATTTTTTCAATTAAAGGAGATTTCTCTCCTCACCTTGCCTCCTCCCCTTCCCTGCTTTAAAAATGAATATAATGTGCTTTGATGAAACATAGTCTCATACTGAAATCGACAATCATACACCTAAACTAGCAGAAAAGGTAATATCACCAAAAGGGTGATTTTAGAAACAGAATGCACAATCAGATAAATGAGAACAAAGTCTTGAAAAGCATTGCAGAGGAGTAATATAAGATATTGCTGGTGTGTTTCTTCATTTTTGTTTTCCTTCAGTAAAAGTTCTATGAGCTGGGGAGAGTTACTCAGATGTTTGAAGCTGTGTCTAGTTTCTCTGAAATCAGATTCCTTATTCCCAAGACTCCACTCCACAGTGCCAGCACAAACATACATCAGCAGCTGCACAGCACTTTAAAGAGTTTTCAAGGCCTTGTCAAGTAATTACTCAATTTCAGATCTCTGTCCATTATTTTCACTGAGCAAATCTGAAGTTGGGGGTATCAAAGTCAGAGAAAGCAAATAAGCATTTTGGAAGTCTGAGCATCTCATCTAAGAAGTGCAGCTCACCTACTGCTTAACCTTGTAGGTAAGAAGTGCTGTTGTGAAGAATGATCCCTTTCCCACAAGTAAAGATTTAAAAAGTACTTGGATCTTCACTGATGAATACAGTGAGTGCTGATGCACTGAGCTGGTGTCAGCCTTACTTCTGTCAGGGGCAATTGCAATTCTGTTTGGTTCTGCATTTGGAAAATTGCGTGCAAGCTGATTTCACCTCTGGCGGAATCCCCTTAGTATGGCTGTGCAGTGGATGAATTGAGCTGGGTAGAATGAGGTGAATGAAGAAACTAAGTTTGAAATTCTTGGATTGCTTCCAAAATTAACCTCTTTCTGTTGTAGTTGTTGTCACTGAGCCTAATCTGTGCTGTTTTCTAGTGTGTGAAATACAAGCTATTGTAGACAGACATTGACCTTTTGTACAAACAGGTGCACACTTACCCTGTGGCCTGAACTTGACAAATAAAAGCATTAAGAAGCTTCTCATAAAATAAGCAACAGTGTAACCATGAACCACCTTTGCTTTAAAGGTGTCAGTGTGGCTGAGGTTTTTTAATAATACTTGTGATGTCCCTTGTTTGACACCAGCAATGCAAAAAGCCATCACAGCAAAAAGGGAGCAAAATCTCAAGCAGATCTCTGCAAGCATATAAGAAAAGACAGGCTTTGTCATTTATCCAAAAGTTTCTTTTGGCTTGCATGGTATTAGTTAATGCCAATAGAAGTGCTACACTGAATAATCTGAGAAAAAAGGAAAAAAAACCCCA
>WBMY01005300.1:0-11488 GCA_013397315.1 Donacobius atricapilla
TTGCCCTAAACCAGGACACTGTCCCTCCTTTACATCCGTGTAAAACCAGAGGTTCCTCGATAACGTCCGGAGTGATTTCACGTCGTGGTTAAGACAAGAACCCGGATCAGGAGATCTTTGGCCTGTCCTTTCCCTCGCCGTGGGTTTTGCCCAACTCGCAGAGCGTGGCCTGGCCGTGCCCCCAGCCCCAGGCAGCCCCTGCCCCGCGCTGTGTGTGGGTACTCACGCCAGCCTGGCACCGCAGTTCTCGCCTTCCATGTCCGCACCGGGCACGTTGTCGGTGTTCACGGACTCGGTCTCGCTGGTGGGCATGCTCACTGCAAGGGTCAGAGGGAAGGAAAAGACAGGGGTGGCCATTAGAGCCTGGCACATCTCCTGATGGACTGAAGGAGCTGGCTGCATGAAAAGACCCTCGGCTGCAGCTCCGGAGGATTAAATGATTTTCTCAGCAAGCCTAGGGCCTCCCCGTGCAGGGCAGGTTGGGCAGGTAGACTTCAGGAAGGTAAAAGTTACTCAGATGCTAAAGAAAAGGGAGGAAGCAGCTGCTCACCTTCTTTCAGAGCCAGTTCCTGGAAATATTGTGAATGAGAACCACTGGAAAGTAAAAAACCTGACAAACCCAGCAAGATTGTTTGATTCCACTGAATATTTTTTTAAAATTGCCTCTTTACCTGCAGCAGCCCAACCAGCTCACTGACCTCTCTAATCTTTTGTGGAATGATTGGAATACAAATAAAAGGTACCAGGATTGAAATGCATGCAGATAAACAGCTTCTGTTACTGTGACAGCAAACACCACGTGAAGAATACTGGTGGCTCATCTGTCATTTACTAACCACGAATGTGATTTAACCTCACACCTAGAAACTGGACCTAGAGGCATAAGGGAGAAACTCAGACTCTATGACCCACTCAGATATCACCAACAAAGGAGCTGCTGAATGTGGACTGTGGTGAAGTTTTATAATGACTCTCACAGCTCAGAACTGGACAGAACCTTCCAGGCTTTTACAGAGGTACCATGGAACAGACACCAAGTGAAAGCAACCTTAGGTGTGGACCTCTCTCATCTAGATTCAAGACCCTGCTTCTGGCTGTTGGCAGACCTCAAGGTTTTATTTGCTTCTACAGACCATAAAATATCCCTCAAACCCACGCCATTTGCATTTCCCCAGTAGCTCACAGCTCCTGCATAACCTCCCATCACTCTTTGTGCATAATCACTCACTTAAAGGTAGGAAAATGGAGAGGATCCAATATGTGTCCTGTTCCCTCCTCATCCCTTTTGGAATACACAAAGCAAATGAAAAAAAATATACTTAAGACTGAATGATGGAGGAGTTAAACAGATCTCCCAGGAGCCTGGTAAAACTTCAGAGAACATGACCTGTATTAGCTGTTGGATACACATCTCAGGTGAGGCTTGAGAGCATGTGCTGTTAGCTGTTGGACAGATTTCTGATAGCCTGTAGGAATGTGGAACTCAGCAGTAAGAATATGTCTATATGTGGGCCATTGGTGCAAAATGAGGCAGAGTGCAAGAAATAGGTTCTGCATTTCAATTGGGCAGATGCTCATGGGGCCATGGTCTTCTCTCAGGGGCTAAAAAAACACCAGAAGGGTCTTTCAAAAATGTCCTGGGTTGCTGCTTTGAAAGCATTATGGTAGAAATGTCCCTCAAAATGAACTACCTTTCCTTCATCCCATCACAACAATTCACATACCTCCAACAACTTCTTGGGAAATCTAAAGTTCTTGTAGTGTGTTCCTAGGACCACATGAAATAATGGACTCTCTAGCACTCTTGACAGAACTACGAAATATTGTACTCTAATGGTGCCTGCTCCTTTGTGAAGACAGATGTTTCAATAATCTTGTCCATTTGGAAAGACAAATTAAGAAATAAACTGAATTCATGTTCTGATATACATGAAACAGTCAAATAAGCTATGAGAAAAAACCAACATAATTAATTTTTTTTTTTTGTCCAGAGTAAGCCCTGCAGGAATAAAACCCAAACTGATATTTCACCAGTCAGTTTGGAAGATGAGGTAAAACACTCCCAAGACATATTTGAGCTTATTTGCAAATGGAAAACAACTTTGAAGGCACTAGCACGAGATTGATTTGCAGAGCAGCTTGTTATCCTGAGTGCATGAAGAGGACACTGCACAAGCAAGAGACAAAGCCAGGCACAGACATGCAGGAGAGCACAAAGCTGATTTTTAGGCCCGGCTGCACGGAGATACACGGGCACACAGACACATGCAGTGTGGACACAGAGCGCAGTGGAACGTTACCATGGCTTTCTGTGGAGTGACTAAACCAAGCAAACTTTCCTTTCTTCTCATCAGGCAAACCAGCTGGAGGGCTTCCTTTCACAGACAAGATGGTCAGTGTCAAGTACCAGGAACAAGACATCAACAGAGAACATGCAGCCAGTGACAGGCAAAAGAAAAAAACAAGGAACTCAGCTTACACATGATATCCACCTCTGTCTGAAAACTTAATCAGTGAGTTAAGAGTGCAAAATGCAAAACAAAGGTATACAGAGGTATGAAATATCACAAACAGATCATCAGACCACAGCTCTCATTTGCTTTCTGTTCTTTTTTTTTTTTTTTTTATATCTGGCTCTTGAGAACATGAAATTTAAGTTTAGGGGTCATATCCCGGAGACATCTTAGAGGGTACCTCGTACTCCCCTGACCTTACTGCTGCAGAAAGTCAAACTTCAGTAAAGTGAGAGATGCAGGTGCAGTGGTACGTGGGCTGAAGAGACCCCATGGGTCACTTTGCTGGCAGCTCACAGGAGCTCATTACACTGCACCGATGGAGAATGTGAAGGACAATCAGAAGTATTAGGATGGCACGATGTATTGGAGGAATGATGGCCTGGAGGATAAAGGGCAGAGGGGACAGCAGGGCTGAGTTCCCCAATGCTTGTGCTCTCAGAAGCACAATCTCATTACCTGGCACCTCCCACCACCTTCACTGCCATGGGATAATCAGGTTTGCAGCGCTGCGAGGTTCATTCGGGCCACTTAAAACCAGCAAACAGAAGATACTGCAGAAGAGTTGTGCATAAACTGGGGCTGAATATGTGAGGAAGTAAACCAAATATATCCCAGATGGCTTTCTTATCTGACTCAGCTCTCAGAGAAGCCAGACCCTGTGCCCACACCCTGGCTCCAGCCTAGAAACAAGGCAGGCATTTTTTGCAGTCCGGGTAATTAATTACTGGAGCCATGTACCAAGAATGCTGGTGGTAAATCCACCACAGGAATGTTTTAATCAGGAAGAGAAGTTTTTTCCAAATGGTGGGCTCAATTCCAGACCATGGCATACAGACAATGCCATCTCAATGGCCATTTCCTCCCTGTAATTTTGGGAGTTGAGACAAAGGCAAAAAATATGCAAAGGCTGATACAAATCATGGTGGCTTTGCTTGCATGGGAATCTCCTTTTTTTTTAGATTTATCATTGTATCCATAACCCACTGGAGTTGATGAAATCTCCCATTAGTTACATATTCTCTAGGTAGCGTAGACAGCAATTTTTTTAAAGGGAAGTGAAGCAACTTTTTAGAGGCAGGCAAGTATCTCATGGTTTCAACAGAGTGCAAATCACAAGGACCAATAGGTTTGATATTCCCTCTCCAGCTCCTTTTGAAGCCTTTGCACTTCTTCCATCTTGCCACAGTGTGGCTCAACGCTGAAAGTTGACTTTTTCTCCTGGGCTACCTAAACTCCAATTTCACATCACCTACGCGGCATTCCTGCAGCAGCTAAAGCAGCAACAAAAGCTGTGTAGCAAACAAATCCGGAAAATGCTTCGTGTTCTGTTAACTCTAGCTCTGAGAGCTAACAGACAGAGGAAAACAGGAGCAGAGTCTGCAGCCTGTGACTGACTAGGCAGATGTGCAAGACCCCTTGAGAGCCTCTGTTCCATGTCACTGGCATCAAGCACTGACACCAGCTCTGCTCCTGCACTAACATATGTCCCTGCTCTGATGAAAAGCCCCACGGGCATGCAATGAATTATTGGATGGCAGGTGGCCAAAAGACAGCCAGCCCCTGAAACAGAAGGCTGGCACAAGAAAATACCCTTCTCTGCAGTCCTGAGACAATTTTTCCTTCACACACTTGGAGAACAATATTTGCTTCCCAGTTCAGAAATATAATTTCCACCGTTGCATCTTGCATTTATGAAATGCTTGTCATCTTGGCAGTGGAAGTAATTTCAATATTCAGATTTATTTCCGTGGATTGCATAATGCTGTCACACTTCTTGCTGAATCTCACTTTACTACTGTGACATTTTAAGATTCAGAGGCAATCATGCTTGGGCAAAGGGTGCCCAATTCCAGAAACACGGACAAAACAAACTTTTCACAGATTTTCATGGGACATGTTACTACATGACTTTGCAGTTTTGGCATTAACTACAAAGCTGGGTATGTTGGAGGCCATTCACGTTGTCTGACTCCCCCTCTTTGATTTAGCAGTTTAAGTTGTGCTACAGAGGCAGGTAGATTCCTAACACAGATTTGCTGAAGGCCATGCTGATGTGTCCCTCAGTTGCATGGATGGGTTAAAAAAGACATTTACTTTACATCCTTGGGTTAGGTGCCGGACATGAAACAGTGTGACTCTCCAGCAGTATTCACAGTGAAAGAGCCTTGTAGTGGGCTTTCAGATTAAAAAAAAAAAAAAATACCTTTGATTGACTTTCATAATATGCTCGCTCAGACTCTGATTTCTCCAATAGGCCGATGTCTACAGGTAATGAATTACTTTGCAAAATATGGGTCAAAACAACCCCTTTTGGCATTTGAGGTCGGAGGGACCTGAAGTCACTTGCCCCCCGCTTCACTTTCTGGTGTCAGCCTGGCCATGTGACCAAGCTCTCCAACATATCTGCTCAGGTTCTCTGCCAGGGGGCTTGTAGCTCTGCCCTCATCTCGCCAGCCTCTCCGAGAGGTGCAGATGAAACACATCCCAACAAGTGCTAACCACTGTGGTTATTGCTGATGCTGATGTCTCCCAGGCATTATTAAATTAAATATTAAATCCCTGGGACTCTGCACAACTGTAAAGCAAAATCTAAAGAGCAAAGCACTCCTGTGAATTCTCCAGCTGGGATTTGAGATTTCTTTTCCCATCAAGCACAACAAGAATAAATTGCAATACCCAGGCTGCTTCCTTTAGCAGTATGTGCATCAAGTGAATGACTTTGTCTCCAGCAAAACCCTGCTTCCCCTGGTGCTTTTCATGCCCATCATTTCATGAATGAGTCTACGGGCAGCTGTCAGAATATCAATCGACTTGTTTTTTTTTTTTTTTTTCCGGTGGAGAGCTCTCATTTTAATTAATATGTGAATATTGCCTAGCTTTCCTCTTCTGCCTGTTTTGCAAATGCTGCACTCATTCATCTTATTCATTAATTTAAATAAGATACAGCTTTCATTCTGCTCCATGCATGCAGTGCCTTGGGAACAATCAGTGGCTATGTTCTTAAATGCAAGCAGCATCCAGGAGATAAACTGCAGAGGTAAGACATTAGTTTTCCATGGATGTCCTGATTTTGTCAGGAAAATATGGTAGATATGACTGGGGAATTCTTGAGTGTTTTCTGCTTTGAAAAGGAGCTCTGTGACAGAAAAGCTTTTACAGGAGAAGAAGAAAGGGAACTTGAACTATGTGCAGGATCTCGGTGGTTGTGTGTCTCCCAAACTTAGACAAGGTGTCAATAAATCTAGCACAGCAAAAAATACCCAGAAAAATTGCGAAGGTGCTTGGAAAAGTATTTTCTAAGGGCTCAGAGACCAAGACTCACAGTCTTGGACAGTATTTTACACCATATTACATTAAACACATGTAACACAGACACTTTGCATAACTTATTTTGGATTATGCACAGATGAGTGCAATGGTGAGGAGAACGAGCTGGAGTCACACTCTCACTGAAGGTCAGCCACAGAGCACAAGGACAACAAGAAAGAGCCATGAAGTCATTGCCAGTTGCACCCCCTTCAGTTAAACAGGAAAAGGCTTTTGCTAAAAACACCTTTCCATCCATGAAAGGCACCAGGGGCACTGTGCAGTGACCAGAGCTGTGATTACACCCAGCCCAGGCTGGGCACTGGACTGCACCACAGAGGCTGATGCAGCGTCACACTGCTTTCCTGAATGGAGCAGCACAAAGCAGGAACACTGCCAGTGCTGAGATGGAGTATTGTGTCATCAAATGTTTCATTCATGGACAGATCATCTATTTTACTATATAAATTGCAAAGTATATGTTTTATTCATAAAGGCTTGTTTTGACTCGTCCTTCTTCCCTTCCAGAGGGTCACCATATTTCCATACACGATTGAGGGGATGAGCTATGGGCTACACAAAATTATACCTTACAGAAGGGGGACAGGAGAGAGAGTGAAATGTATTAATTATGCAGGCCTGTGATTAACAGATCTGTCATTACCACCTGCAGATTACTGCACACCTATAAACGCATTACCTTGCTACTAGTTCCTGGGATTTATTTTACTGTAACAAACTCCTCAGCTAGTTTAAACAGCTGCCATTTCCCTTCTTTTAATAGCGATATTGACAGAAATATGCTGCATTCCATAAATATTTGTTCATTACAGCCAGTGAGTGGAATGCACCTTGCACAGAGGAGCAAGTAACAGGCACAGACTCCTGGCCCTGCCAAGGGACAGCCTTTGCCAGTCGCACACACGTTCTCTGCTGGGTTTGAAAGGAAGAGCTTAAAATCCCTTCACATTTCCTGCCTGAAGGACAAAGCCTTTCTTTGCATAACCTGTGGTATCTCAAAATATCTTACAAGCACGGGGCATGGGACTCACCCAAAGGCAGACTTTGCAGCAAGGAGTCAAACGCTCATCTGAAAAGGGCAAGAGGGGCAGTGTCCCTGTGTCACAGTAGGACATGAGATAGACTGACTCCATAGAGTTGTCAGAAGGGAAAGAAGCTTTATTTACAATCCCAACAGTTTCTTTTAGAACACGCTGTGTAAAAAGGTCTGTTATTGCTCCATGGCACTGACACTGCTCTCCATTGGTTCAGGAATAGGAAACAACCCCTGGGACAGTTGTTCTGGCAGAGGGAACACTGTTTACTGAACCTGTGCTGAGAAACGGAGAGAGATGTTTTGGAAAGAGAAACTGTTGGCAGCTTTCCCTTGGGAAAGGAGCCGGCTGTGGTTAGCAAGGTAAAATTCAGGCTCAGAAATGTGGAGCCCACATCCCTGGATAACTGCTCGTGCTGCTGAGCAAACACCTGAGTGCTGTAGGAGCCCACTCCAGGCAGAGAATCTGCCTGCAAGGGCAAGGCAAGAAACTCAAAATCCCTGTGGCTGAAGGAGGACAGATTGGCTGGGTCACAGGCTGACAGAGATGCTTCCAGAATACTCCCTGAAAGATGTCTCTCTTCTGAAGCTGGATCCTCCTCTGACCTCCTAAACTGATTTTCTTGTCTGATAAATGACTTGCATCGTTTGCCTTGCTAGGAGCAACAACTAAGGTGCCAAAGTGCAAGGCATTTATTTGCCAGGACATGGTTTATAGTGTTTCTTGTGCCAGTACAATACTTTTTAGCCACCTCCCCACAGAATTCTGAAGCAATTCAAGGATGGACAGACAGAATGAAGGAAAGGCAAAACTACTGAGGATCCGACTCTTTCAACAGAATTTGTGAACAAATCACAACAGCACGTTTGTAAGGGTTCTACAAGTCTTCTCTCTCATTCTTTATGATTTGTAGCAGAGAAATTTAGGACAGGCAGCAGTGCCATCAAATTTTCCTGAAAAAACCCCACAAAATTATATGTGGGCACAAAAAGCAGAACCATCTCACTAGAAAATCAGGATTCCATTATTGCAGGCTGGTCTTGCAGGCGCCTTAGAAATGGGAGTGTGAGAGCTGCAAATGCTGTAGATAATGTGCTGGGAAGTGATACAGACATTGATCATAAACAAACTAACTAACAACAAAGGAACTGCCCTCAAGAGAGTAAAAAAACCTAAAATTCCCTCTGCCTTTTGTGCCTCTAATAATCATGAAGTTATTCCTATTTCTCACTGGCATTGTTATGGGTGAAAATAGACAGGACGTAGGTTTTCAGCACAAATGTGGTTTTAAAGCAGCCCATGTGCTGCATTTATTTACGTATTCATTTATTTATTTATTCATTCTGCAGTTCCTGTGCACGGGGAACTTCTGCATCACCCACACAAACATACACCTGCATGCTGGGGCGGTAACCCTGGTCAGGGCCTCTACCTCAGCAGCAGCATCTCTGCTCTTTCAGAGCACAGCCCTGTGAATCCACCTTCCCTGCAGAGTCTGGGAGAAGCAAAGAAAATTACAGAACCGACTTCCAAGCTGGTCTGCTTAGGCCATCAGAAACTCTTCAGGGAGTCTAGGTGTCTGCTTTACACCTGGACTGCTAAGCTTCAAAGTGACTGAGATGCAGCTCTGGCTGTTCTATGACATTCTTGCCTGTCAAAAGCCATTTCAGGGTGGGTGATGCCCGGGAACTCAGTGAGTGGCCTAAAATGTGTGATTTAGAGTAGCTAAGAGGATAGGCTGGGACAGCAGGGGCTGTTTGGGTGGTGCAGTGGGTGGGAAATCATGCCCTGGTAGCTTACAATGGGCATTTTCCCCAGAGGAAGCTTGCACAACCCTACAACCAGGGACCTTAGGCAGGAATTGTGCCAATGAAAAGGTGTATCTTCTCTGGTGCAGAAGAAGGAAACCACCCTCCAGGAGGCTGGATCTTGCTGGCAGGAAAAAACAAACAAAACAACCCAAAGAAAAGTGAATGTGAGAGAAAAACTGGGCTGAATTATTTCAAAGGGCAGGCAGAACAACTGGGCAGTGACTGTACACAGGCAAAGAGATGGTAGGACAGGAAAAGCGACTGAGAATTCAGATTTTCATCTGAAATACCACTCTGCACACTGGAAGAGTTGTGCGTGCTCCCTGCATTTGGGAGAACTCAGCTTAGGAGTAGTGTTTAAAGTGTTTAAGCACTAATCCTATGAAGAAAAGACAGCAGCAGGGCCCTGTCCATCTGAACAGAAAGTGCCTGACTGAGATGAGTTCTCAGCAAGAGGAAACATTTTCTAATGGCAGGATTCATGTGGGATGTGTGAGAAGGCTCATCCATGATGCTTTCCTTGATGGCAAACAATCAAGCAATTGAGTTCACTGATCAGCTGATACAGCAACACACAGATGAGATCTGGGGCTCTCCAGAGCCAGGGCTCTGTGAAAGCACTGTCCCCTTTGTTGTGTTCTTGCTTCACAACGAACAGACTCAATTCAGCCCCGTGACCTGAAATGGAGCTCACCTCTCCTCGTCCCAAATGTGCAGAAAGTTCTGTTTTGAAACCCTGCTCTGTTGCATTTCTTCTGCGCCTAGTAAATAAAATGCTTGTGATTTCGTGCGCTGCTCCTGCCTGTGGTGTTCTTTCAGACACTTTCACCAACACAACGACTAGTCTGATACTAGACACTATTATCACAATATCATATGAGTCAGAAGCATGAGACATGCTAGCTGGGCAGGCTGTGTATTACTGTGCAGCCAGGAGAAAAGTAAAAAAAATTGAAGTTTAAGAGCCTTGCCCCTAAAGTCAGCTTACCAAATATATGATTAAAGCTTTTCTACCTCTTGAGCAAGGCATTGAGAATAGGCTAATTACTCTGAGCCCAAGAAATAGGCATTTTACAGTGGCCTTGAAATAATAGACTCCTGGTTTGCAAATACTTGAGCGAGCAGGAGAGTGAGGGACTGATAACAACAGCTTGAGTTAAGCTTAGTGTGGGCAGGTGTTATGCAAGCTTCCCTCACACAGCTGTGTTAAAACAAGTCATTCGTGACCCAGCATAGCCCTGATATTCTGCTCCTGGCTCTTTAAACAACCACATAAGACACTTCTGTTTTGATCTGCACATCTGTGAGGGTCCAGCAGCTCTGCCACTGCATCCCTGTTCTGGTGCTTAACCCTCCTGGTACTTCAGACTGGGGATTTTAATGTAGCTGTGACATCCTCACCCTGATCTGAAAGGACCTATCCTTGGGGTCACTTTACAGTTTGAACCTAGAGGGACAATGTTGCCCTGATTTTTCAGCTTTCTGATGTGTTGCACAGTTCCAATGTTTTCATAGCTTTTAGTTCTTTTTGCACACAGGGGTGTTATAAATAGAAGCAATGTTGGTGTTAGATGAGGCTGTTTTACATTCCTTCTCTTGGAGGCATGGACAGCTGATGGACGGTGCCTTGACCAACGGGATGGGAGAGGTGTCATCCTTCTCCTCCAATCCCTGGTCTGTGCAGAAATACTATAAAATGGGGTCAGATGTTGCAATAAATAGTTCCTGCCTTTTCACCAAGCAGTGAGCATGTGTGTGTGATTGTGTGTCCAACAACCACAGGACGTGTCTGGGTGCAGCCCTTCCTCAAGTGGAAAAGGAGAAGAGGGATGCATGGTGCTGGGATTTGGGAACTTTGTAAATGGGAATGAGGACATGAGCAGCCCTATGAACACCTGTGGGCACTAAAGCTGAATTGGAATTTAGGCCTCAAGACCTGGAAGGCCAATTCTCTAATCTGTTGTCTTGCCTCTGCAATCCTGCTAACTGAAGAGCTACAGTAATCAGCAGGCAGACTCAGTGCCACAGCTATTTTCAGTTCAGCTCCTCAGTTGGAAACGTTTTCCTTCCCCCGCCACCTCTCCAGGCTTGATGCTGTCTCTGGGATAACTGGCGTAGAGAGATCTGCTTTCCTCCCCAGGAGCAAATACAGGCAGAGATTTTTATCCCATTAGCAGACCGAAGTGAGTGGATGGGGAGTTCCACCCAACGGGCAGAAGGGAGCAGGCACAGAGTGAGGGGGTGACTGCTGCTCCCTTGGAGCTGTGCCTGCACCAGGGTCCTGCTGTGGGCTGCCCAGAGCCCTGAAAAGGGCTGGGGCCATTCCCAGCTGCAGTGTGCCAGTTTGGTGAGGTGTGTGCCAGCTCGGCTGGGTAATGTCCCCAGGGGTCCCTGTCTCCATGTGGGCTCGATATTTCTGAGCCCAAGAGTGTTGCCCTGATTTTTCAGCCTTCTGTTTGTGTCTCACAGTTTCAGAGTTCTTAGGTTGTTTCTCACACACGGGTGTTATAAATAGAAGCAATGTTTTCCTTAATTCAAGGTAGTTTACATTCTTTGTTTTAGAGCTATGGACAGCTGATGGACAGTTGTCCTGACCAATGGGATGGGGAGAGGTGTCAACCTTCTCCCCCAAGTCAAGTCAGTTTTTGCTTCTTTGGCTTTCCCTTGGAGGTTGTTTGGGGAATGGAGTTTGGTTGTTTGTTGGGTTTGTTTGGGTTTTTTAATTTATTTTTTTTTTAAATCCCTAGCCTTTGTAGAAATACTATAAAAGTGGAGTCAGATTTTTGCAATAAACAGTTCA
>WBMY01005300.1:12572-113933 GCA_013397315.1 Donacobius atricapilla
ACAGCTGATGGACGGTGCCTTGACCAACGGGATGGGAGAGGTGTCATCCTTCTCCTCCAATCCCTGGTCTGTGCAGAAATACTATAAAATGGGGTCAGATGTTGCAATAAATAGTTCCTGCCTTTTCACCAAGCAGTGAGCATGTGTGTGTGATTGTGTGTCCAACAACCACAGGACGTGTCTGGGTGCAGCCCTTCCTCAAGTGGAAAAGGAGAAGAGGGATGCATGGTGCTGGGATTTGGGAACTTTGTAAATGGGAATGAGGACATGAGCAGCCCTATGAACACCTGTGGGCACTAAAGCTGAATTGGAATTTAGGCCTCAAGACCTGGAAGGCCAATTCTCTAATCTGTTGTCTTGCCTCTGCAATCCTGCTAACTGAAGAGCTACAGTAATCAGCAGGCAGACTCAGTGCCACAGCTATTTTCAGTTCAGCTCCTCAGTTGGAAACGTTTTCCTTCCCCCGCCACCTCTCCAGGCTTGATGCTGTCTCTGGGATAACTGGCGTAGAGAGATCTGCTTTCCTCCCCAGGAGCAAATACAGGCAGAGATTTTTATCCCATTAGCAGACCGAAGTGAGTGGATGGGGAGTTCCACCCAACGGGCAGAAGGGAGCAGGCACAGAGTGAGGGGGTGACTGCTGCTCCCTTGGAGCTGTGCCTGCACCAGGGTCCTGCTGTGGGCTGCCCAGAGCCCTGAAAAGGGCTGGGGCCATTCCCAGCTGCAGTGTGCCAGTTTGGTGAGGTGTGTGCCAGCTCGGCTGGGTAATGTCCCCAGGGGTCCCTGTCTCCATGTGGGCTCGATATTTCTGAGCCCAAGAGTGTTGCCCTGATTTTTCAGCCTTCTGTTTGTGTCTCACAGTTTCAGAGTTCTTAGGTTGTTTCTCACACACGGGTGTTATAAATAGAAGCAATGTTTTCCTTAATTCAAGGTAGTTTACATTCTTTGTTTTAGAGCTATGGACAGCTGATGGACAGTTGTCCTGACCAATGGGATGGGGAGAGGTGTCAACCTTCTCCCCCAAGTCAAGTCAGTTTTTGCTTCTTTGGCTTTCCCTTGGAGGTTGTTTGGGGAATGGAGTTTGGTTGTTTGTTGGGTTTGTTTGGGTTTTTTAATTTATTTTTTTTTTAAATCCCTAGCCTTTGTAGAAATACTATAAAAGTGGAGTCAGATTTTTGCAATAAACAGTTCACGCCTTCTCACTAAAGTGTGTGTGTGTGTGTGTGTGTCTGTGTGTCGAACAATGACACAAGAGACTTTTAACTTACTATTGCTAGCTCCTTTCCCAAGGGAAAGCTGGCAACAGTTTTCTTTTTTTTTCAAAACATTTCTCTCCGTGTCTCAGCACAGGCTCAGCAAACAGTGTTCCCTTTGCCACAACAACTGTCCCAGGGGTTGTTTCCTATTCCTGAACCAATGGAGAGCAGTGTCAGTGCCATGGAGCAATAACAGACCTTTTTACACAGCGTGTTCTAAAAGAAACTGTTGGGATTGTAAATAAAGCTTCTTTCTCTGCTGACAGCTCCATGGAGTCAATCTATCTCGTGTCCTACGGTGACAGTCTCTGAGCTGTGCCTCAGGAGCGTGGCAGTGCCACAGCCCCAGCTCCACTGCACTGCCTGCACAGCAGCAGGGTCACTGCTCTAACCCTCCTTGTGCTTAAAACAAAATATTTTATCTCTGCCTTCTTGTGTGCTTGCTTGTGAATGGACTTAAGCAAGGGATGAACCACTGGAGCTGCCTTGCAGTCAGGGCTGGGAGAGGTGGAGGAAGTGAGAGTTTCCCCAGGAGAGTTCTGCTCGCACCCCTCCTGCATCCCCCAGTCTGTCCTGGGCTCTTCCTGACTCCCAAGCACAGCTCTTGGTCTGGGCTTCAGCACCCACCTCTCTGCACATGAATCTTTGAATAATAACATAAAGTACTCGAGGGAAGACAAAGAGATTGGTCGTGACGAATACACCCTTAGAGAAGGAGGAAAAAAAGCATCATACCAGAACAATTTCTGTTACAGCTGGTTCCAGCACACTCTTTTAAGACATTCAGCTTACAGGGTCAGTATTGAAGGTTCTACTCGTACTAAACTTTTCCTGCATGTCTTTGGACTAACCACATGCCGCTGCCTTTTCTGAGGCACTGGCTGACATTTTTGACACCACGTTTGGGATATTCCCTCCAACTATCACACTGCAGGAGCACAAGCCTCAGCTGCTATACTTGACCTGCCAGCGCACAATGAAGGTCTTGGGTATGATGAGGTGTTTAAATTGGCATTAGATTAATGTGTTTAGTCAGCTGAGCCCCATCTTCACTAGTTTTGATTTCCTGTAAAAAGGAAATACATACAGCATACTTTTAATTTCTGTATACACAGTGCCAGACACACTGTGGCTTTGATCTTGGCTGATATTACCGTAATAAAACTGGTTCTCATCCCCAGCAGTTGTTTCTAACTCAAAACACATGCCTCATGTCCCTCAGCTACCGTTCCTGAGCACCAGAGCCTCCTCTCCTGACAGTTCTCTATACCACATCAAAACAACGCTCAGGATTTCAGCTCTCAGTCCTGCTCACCAGTGCTTTCTTCTCAGTCAAGAGGCTCTTGAGACCATATCTGCAATGGTTACTTGCTTTAAAACAGTGACCATGGGACTGCTGAATACTCCAGAGCTCTGAAAACCACTTTATAAGTGTCCTTGCAAAGATTAAAGAGCACACTTTAGGCATCTGCACAAAAAAAGGAAATAAAAAATGGTCTTGCTCGGTGAATATTCAGCTTGGGGGTTTGTGGCATTTCTTCCAAAAGTTTTCGGTGGAGATGCTGGTACCAAATGCTTTCTATGCTTCTCCAGCCATGGGATATAAAACAATTTATCAGAAGGTATGGCAAAGGCAGCTTTCTCACAGACTAATGTCTTCTCCTGAGGACCAGAACCAGTGTCAATGGATTAATCTTGACAGCTTCAAGAAACATTTGCCGACAGGGCAGATAGAGATTAATTTTTTTTGCACAAAGGTGTCTTCCCCAGCTATATAAACAATGGATTCCCTCTAAAGCCTTACCTTCAAAGGTATTTTTTTTTGTAACGAACTGGTACTATAAGAGAATTCCTACATCAACACAAGTCTCTCTTCTAGCAGGAAAAACAGAGGTGTTCTCTCACCAGACTTTGCTTTTATAGTGGATAAACTTAGGGAAATAGCTTTTATAGTGGATAAACTTAATGCCCTATCAACATTAATGTCAGCCTCTATATGCTGCAGCTGCTCTCACACCACTGCTCCAGCAGTTCTCAGTAAAATGCTGTTTGTGCTTCAGGACACAAGGACCAGGGAAGGGAGGACCTGGAAGCACCTGTCAGCTGAACAAGACAAGCCAAATCCTCAACTGCAAGAGAGCAAGAGCGCATGTAGATCACCACAAAACGTTTCCAGCCAGAGGGGATATTATAGGAAGAGAGTTTTTTTTTTTCCCTAAGATGTAAACTACAGTAACCTGGGAGCTGATCTAGTTGCTGTAACCTCTGATGCCTGCAAAGGAGCAAAAAGAAAAAAAAAATGAGCCTGTGGGCAAAACTTAGCAGAGTTTTGGGGGGTTTGGTCTCCACGCTGGCATCCAACACCCCTGCAGAAGTGGCACAGAGATTTGGTGCTCATCCAGGGACCCTCTTGGGATCAGCTGTTTGTCTCAGAGCTGTCACTGTTCCCCAGCACTCCTCCAGAAGCTGGCTGATGGAGTCAGGCACATGCCTGAATCTAGCCCGCTTTCCTCAAATGGGAGAAATTTCCTGATTCCTAGAAACACATTTCCCTCTTCACCAAATTGTATCAGGCCTCCTGATGCCCTGCTGGAACAAATCACTGCTGAATTATAGGTTGCCACATCAGCTACAGCTTTGTCCTTAATACCAGCAGCTTCTTCTTTTGCTCTCTGTTCAAACAAAGGAAACATTCTCTTCTCCACGCTGTGCTTTGACAGAAAATGCAGGCTTGAGCTGCACTGCCTTAACATCTTGTTGGGTTAGGTGGGATTTACCCACCACAGCAGTAATTTAGCAGCAGAGAAGGAAGGGAAGAAGGATTTCAAATGGCTGCTTGCTCTTTGCTTTATGATCAAAGCCTCCTTCGAGAAAGAAAGAAAGAAAAACTGGGAAGTTGTGAAATCTACAGGACAATGAACCTAAAAGCTGCTTTTGCTAAAGGCTGGGTTATTAAATTATATTTCTAACAAAAACCAGACCTTTTGATTCATTTAGATGGAGTGAACCATCCATATATTCAGGGGAAGAAGAAAACTGTATTTCTTAAAATGATTAACGTGATTACTGTGAATTGCCAGAGAAGGAAAATAGTTCAAACCCACCCTGATCAAACTTGGGAATGCCTGATGTGATGCAATCCAGGGTCAAAATTCTGCTTTTTCTGCTCCAGAGGTTAGAAAATGGTGTGAGAGCCTGTGCCACTGGCACTGTGGGGGTGGGTGATCCTGAGAAAATAATTTTGCTTTCTTGTCTCTTTTTTTTTTTTTAATTGGCAGAAGAATCCAGAACAAGATTTCACCCCTCTCCAAATATCACCCTGCACACACATCTTTCAAGAATCAATGTTGTAACTGAAGCATTTTAAAGCATAATTTAAACCTCCAAGTTTTAAATTTCACTTTGATGAGAAGACTAACATTTTTTTCCCAAATATTTCCTCTTGGAAAGGGAGAAATACAAAACAATCAGGGATAAGGATCTACTGCTTCCTTGTTTTTTCCCTCACAATAAAAAAAAAAGAAAGCAACAAAAGAGAGTCAGGAAGAAAATCTATTATCAGTTTTGATTTTATCCCAATAGGAAAAACTCAAATTTCGACATCATAGTTTTGTTGACATTGATAGAAAGGTGGAAGAAGAATCACCCTAAATGATCTCCTTTTTTTTTGTTACTTGAGCTGCACAGAAATTACACAATTAAAATGATGCTTGGAAATGGCAGCTTCTTTTTCACTTACATCACTGAAGATTATTGCCCTGAGTACTCTGATACCACAGCTGCCTGCAGGGTCAGTATGAAGCCTCATAAATGCTGGGGGGGTTTTTTTTGCGGGTTTTTTTTTGGTTTGGTTTGTTGTTGTTGTTGTTGTTGTTGTTGTTGTTTTGGTTGTTCTTTTTTTGTTTGATTGATTTTTTTTTGTTTGGTTTGGTGTTTTTTGGGGGTTTTTTGGGGTTTTTTTGAGGGTTTTTTGTTGGTGGTGGTTTTTTTGGTTTTTTGGGTGTTTTTTTTTGGCATATGTAGCTTTTCCTTTTTAGGCTATCAGAGTTTACCTGGATCTGATCACACACCTATTTCAGCATTGTTGTGGGAACCACATGCTTGTAATGACAGTAGGTCAAATTCAGGCCAGAATCAACTGCATTTTAGCCAGTGGAATTATGCACTGGGCAAAGAGTGCCCAGTGGGGCAGTCAGCGCTGCACGGGATTTCAGACCCCACATGCCTCACCCTCTCCCTGAGGTGGGTGCCAGTCACACAATTCTGGTGTGAGCACGGAGGAGCCTCCCAGACCTCACCCTGGGCAGCCTTTGGGAGTGCTGACATTTGCATGTTGTGTTTTTGACCTTGGATGGAACCCATCGGGGCCCAAGTCCTTACCCAGGCAAAATCCCCACCAGCTTCAGAACAATTTTTGCCTGAGGGCTGTAGGAGTGATTCAGCCTAATGTGAGAACTAATGTCCTAGAAGCTTTTTCTAGGCAGCACCCTAATTATAGACTCAAGCTCGACATCTGTAGCACAAACCCGCGCTGCATTTTGCAACCTGAGCTTCTCTGTGAAGAGCCACACAACAAAAACAAAGCTGACTTAACACTTCCAAAGGCCTTTTGTTGGGTGTCCTCAAACTCTGGCATTTAGACTAAGAGCAGTGCAAGAGCTGCTTCAAAAGATGACAAGGTAGGAAAATGCCACTGGGACTATTTTCTACTGGGCACAGCACACACCTGGGAGCTGCTCTCACTCCTGTCCAAGCAAACCATGTGCTGGGACCTCTGCACATTAACACATGGATGTTTTTCCCCTAGAACTATCTGGTGGCACAGTTTACACCAAACAGCACTTCTTTTGTCCCTCTGTCTCCAGTGAAAGAGAATAGATCTATCCCAGTTATTTAATTTGTGAAGTACCTATCAGGTGGCCTTGCGAAATGCCCACAAATTGTTGGCACTGCAGCTAACCTCTTCTTGGTTACCAGATGATTGTTTTCCACATCAGTGGACAATGATAAAAGTAGAAGAGATTGGGTTTTCTTCCTCTTTAGATGCGGTGTTGACAGATAATAAATCACTTTACAAGACTGGCACTGATTTCCTGGTATTTAAATATGGAAAGCAAAATGCAGCCACGTTCTGTGATGCCTTTCTCAAGCCACCAACTGGTATTGGAGGAATTAAATTAATAAAGGTTTCATTTTCCAGCCTGTGCCTCTTAGAGCTTTTGTTAAGATGATCCTGAATTCCATGCAAGCCCCCTGTGGGTTTTTTTTAAATTGCTTTTTGACAATATCTGTACCAGCCTGTTGAGGAGTGGAGGTCCACGTCCTTCCATGTGTATGTAAAACACATGAGGACAGATTCTGTGGATGGAACTAGAATAACACAGGATGAACTAATTTGCTCTCGACAGACAAGTTCAAGTGTGCTCTGAAAAACTCAGAACAGCACCTTTTTGCTTATAGAGTAAGACAGGGGTTTTAAGGCAGTGAGGGTCAAGACTGGATGTAAAATAGATATCTTTTAAATATCCACTCTCTCATTTTCCCCTCTGCATCTTCCATGTTAGTTCCCCAGCTGTGCCCTTGCACATTAAATTTCACTGCAGAGGATGGACCAAGAGGATTTGAGGCCACCTTGACATTTTAGCTTGCAACCCAGTTTTGGAAATCCTTCCTACCTTAAACATTACCCCAGAGCACCATGATATTTTATTTCAGGCAGAAAATAATAAGCCACTTGCTTGTCAATACACTAAACACATGATTTGGAGGCCAGTGAGCAGGCTGACATACGAAATTACTGAATGTACAAATTGAACAAATGCACAAATTGAAGTTGGTGTTCTCTTACCGTCGTGTCACGATTAGATGTGTGCACAAAACTCTCCTATCCACCAGCTCCACATCACTAACTTTCCCAAAGGGTTGCAAAGAATTTAGTGAGAGCTTTCATTCAAGTCAGTGGTGGGTAATTTGTACACAACCTCACACATAATCAACACAGTCTCCTTGAGGTGCATAAATTGACTGCGCAAAAGGAAGTCAAGTCAACAGGAACTGGGCAGATAAATCCTAAAATGCCTGGACTTTTAGGGACAGGAGGTCATACTTTTTTCCCTGTTGCCTAATAGAGTCAATCTACTACTGGAGGTCTTGGGAATAAAGCCCTGTTTGGGTTGAAATTACTTCTGCTTCCAGAGTTCTGAAACTCCTCTCTTCTCCTATTTAAACTGCCACCTCTCCTGCTCTCATTTATGTCCTGATGTGCAGAAGCACGAAGTGTTTCCATGAAAGGCACAGATTTTCCAAAAGCTGCACTGGTCTAAGAGGTACCAATCTCTTCTGAAATTTTGCATTTTCTGCTGAAAACTTCTTCCTGGTCTCAAAGGTTTGTTTTTGGTTTTTTTTGGTTTTTTTTTTTGGGGGGGGGTTTTTTTTTTTTTTTGGTTGTTTTTTTTTTTCCCTGGGAAGACTCTCATAAACCTGTGATTAAATGCAGCCCACTTCCTAGTTAGGGTGATGTTCAAAAGTGACAGTGGTTGAAAGAGTGAGACAAAACCTGCAGTCCACCAAAAAGTTACGTTGTTATTGATTCCTTAGAGGCAGTGAACTCAGATGTTAATGGACATTTCCAAAAACCACTAAGGCACTACAGCAATGCTCTGGAGGTGAAGATTGAAGGCTACTTCTTTTTAAACTGCTTAATTTTTAAATATACATTTTAAAACCTGCCTGTATGTCTGTACTTTTTGTCTTCAATTGTGCACTATTCCCACTTCAACAGAGGCATAAATCTGCATGTACAGACACACACCTTTCATTATTTAAAGTACCATCTGAAATATGATATGATTTTGGTAGGCAACACATTGATTTGTACGGGGGTTTTTTCTGCTGTGCTACATGAAAACTTAATTATCTACAGCCATCAGTTCCATTACAATAGGGCCTTGAAGAATGATTAAACTTTTAATTCTAGTAGGGCAAGCTACGTGCAAATCAGTTCTTGAGTTTACAGAACCATGTTGGATATGACTTAACAAGAAGAATAAATTGTCTGGAATCTTGGAATGCCTTTACAAAGCAGTGGGTTTTTTTACTTTTAGGGACTCTGTTGACATGAGTGAGGTGATACTCTCTCTGCAAATGATGGCACCAAATGGAGCTGAAATAGAAGGAAACAGAGGGAGGACAAAATCTGAGCACTCAGAAATATCAAATGACAGCTGCCCAGTCATAGATTATTTGTGACCCCACTGCAGCCTGTGGGAGTTTTGCCAATTGATCTCAACAGGAGGAGAATCTGGGCTGGATTGGGGTTTCCTGCTTCTGGCCACAGCAACAGATGCATCCCAGACCACTCTCAGGGAGAGAAAACAGAAGTGCAAATTCCTGGTGACTGTGGCGACAGGAGGGAGGGTAATTCTTTGCCATCATGTAATTTTGAATTCAGTAGCTGTTCTGTGACGTGACGTGTTTCTCCCCTCTGTCAAATTAATGCTTTCTTCCCGTGTGGAAGGCGTGCCAGGGAAAGAGCACAGATCAAAATCATCAACACAAACAGCCCCCAGCAGCCTTTCCACATTCCCCACCCCACATCTGTCACAATGGCAAATCCGTGTTTGCAAACAGCACGGAAAAGCTGCCTGACACGTGGCGCCTCCTAAAAGGCAGAGAATTAACTCAGCCTGCCCTGTGAATGTCTCTCAGTCCATGTGAGAAACAAGGGGTGGTGAGCTCCCTCAGCAGAATGCCAAGACCTCTGCGATGGAGAGAAGAGCTGAAGACTGCACAGGCTGTCCAGCTCCGCTTGCATTCATCTTCCTTTTTTACCCTTTCTTCCACTAAGGTCCTCTCTGTGGTATCCTCGGACTTGATAACTTCATTAAGGGCTGCAAACACCCAGTTTGGGGGGCTTGGGGCAAGGTCTGAGAGCCCGAGGAATGCAGCAGCGTATGCAACATGTGAGTGATGATGCCCTGAGGACTGTCACAGGCAGGCAAACAGAAAGGGGGTGCAGGGGAGTTTCTCTTCCCTTCCACTGTGTGTCCTCTCTTCTACAGGAGGCAGTGCCCATGCTGACAAGCAGGCAGCATTCTCTACAAAGTTAAAAGACAGCAAAATCTGCCTGTGTGGCTGCCAAGGACAGAGAAGAGGCTGGAAACATATGTTCTCTGTGTTTGGGATGATTCAGGCGAGGTAAACTACCTGGGGCAGAGCCCAGGTGGTGTAAACTGCTGAGTCTCAGAACTTACATTAGCTGAGTCTCTAGATTAACAAGGATTTTTTGTTTGAACTTCTGAACTATTCTGATACTCTTTATTAAAAAAAGAAAAAAAACAACAAAACAAACCAACAAACAATCGAACTCCAAGCAACAAAACAACCTCCAAGAGAAAGCCAAAGAAGCAAAAACTGACTTGACTTCTTCAAAGCACGGGTGTGAATCCCTGTCAGAGGTCAGGCAGGAGCACTTGTCCTCTGGGCATCAGGACAACACTGCTGCGAGGGCCACACCTGAAGTTTATTGAGCTAACACAGCAGCTTAAGGAGGTCTGAACTGCCCCCTGCACTTCAGTGGTCTGTCGTTTGAAATTCTCAGGGCTGACACCTTGAAAGTCAACATTAATTAGGCACTGAACAAAGTGTGCTTGAAAGGGCACTAACAGTCAGCCGCGGAGCTCAGGATGCTGCGCCAGAAACAGAAAGGGATGAGCTTTGAAGAGCACTTGAACAAAAGCCACTGAGGATGCAGAGGAGGCAACTGAGCTAAACACAAGGAAATAAGGAGGACATTGGAGTCTTGGTGGTGTAAGCTTGGACTGGGAGTAGGTGGGATTCAAATGTCTTGGGAACACTCAAGCCAAAGGGATTCAGGAGGGAATTTACAACTGTGCCATCTGTCCTTTGCTTATTTTCTAGATGGCTTTTGGAAGAGAAATAATGCCATCTTTCTCCTTCAATTTAACCCGACTGCTGATTGACTGCTGGAACAAAAGCCAAAACATTCAGCCCAGCAGATAACACACCAAAAATAAACCTCACCCTAAACAAAATGCCCTGCCCTGCCACTTACTCACAGTGCCTTTTCTGTGAGATTACCTTAAGCTGAAACCATTAGTTCTCACTTTTTCTGACTCAGATGTGAGAGGACTAATTTTGATAAACCATCTCTTACAAAACTCACCTTATCCGACTGACCAGGAAGAACTGAAAGCAAGCTGGAGATGCTTTACCTTTCAGTTCTTAATATCACCACCCATAAAAGGAGCTTGTTAGCTCAAATACGGATTGACCACACTCATCAGTACATGCAGTGAATCCTCGTGTGATTTATTCCTGTACTGTATGCCACGGAGCAGCAAATTTTGGCCATGATGAATAAATTCATTTCGGAATGGTTGCTGAGGTTAAATTGTGAAACTAAACTATATGAGCTATGAAAACACCAACATAAAAATCAAAATAAACTGATTTGGGAAGAGTCACCACAGTGACTCCTTCAAGTCCAGATACCTAAGCATTGTGGGTATAACCTGATATTAACGACCCATTTTTTTTCTAAAAAAACTTCATTATCTTGGCAGCAATAGCGGTTACTAATATCCTAGAGGTGATGAACAGCTACTAAAAATCTTGCTGAAGAAAGAAAGGCACAACTTTCCCATGTCCAAACTTCCTAATACTGGAATATACATTTGTGATGGGACCATCCCATAGATTTTGATTGGTTAGAAGGGTGATATGTAGGGACATATTTCATGTCTTCTCTTCCAAAATCAAACAAAAAAAAATGCACATGCCCATGATGAAAGCCAAGAGCAGAGCCACTGTCCATTGGCTGTGTAGAGGCTCCAAGTCTGACATTTCCCAAGTGCACAACCAGCAATAACTGCTCGGTGTTCTGGGGCGTTACACAGCCTGTGCTGGTAACAGAGAAGGGTCAATACAGGTAATAAAATGTTGGGAAGCTCTGCTTTCTTCAAGCCCCTCCTTTTGGAGGATTTCTAATAAGAGGCTGGTGGTGAATTTTCACTTTGTACAAACATCTTGTCAGCTCCAAGAAAGAAGAGTAAGAAATAGCACCCTTAGAAGGAAAGTCTGAGAGCTGAATCCAGCCTGGCAAAAGCAAACACAAATCCACTGATTTCGGTGGAGCTACAGATGGCCCATTTAGGGTACAACAGAGCTGATTTGGCCCTCCTCCCACTCTGTAGCACTGCTTTCCCTAAGAAACCTTCGCTTTCCAAGGAGCCAACCACGTGCACGGAGCTTGCCCTACTGAGCTACAATTAAATAAATGAATAGAAGGCACACTTGCATTTTAAAACTTTTCACAGTAGTGGACTTTACTAGCAAGCATTGACCTTTTATCTGTTTAGTATCAGGATCTAATGCCCCTATCACAGACTGAACACTGATCTGCAGAATATCAATGACTGTACAGGAATTTCTGCTTCCCATGGTTTCCTACAAACATGTACAAGCATAGTGAATGCCTCAGGAAGAACTTGCTCTTCCTCAGAAGCCACCTCAGCACCACAGCAGTGGGCTTCATCTTAGCTTTATTGCTAAGAGCACAGAGAGAGAGAAGGAGAGAGAGGAAAAAAGAAAGTGAGAGAAGAAAGTTGCTTACTGTTTCGAGGCTTCTCTTCATCCATGCCTTCATCTTCGTTTTCTGGATCAATATCTTCTGCTTGAGTTATCCAGTCTAAGTATCCCTTCAGATCCTCCTCGAGCTGTTGCTTTTCCCTTAGCTTCTGGAAATCCCCTCGAGCCTTAGCCTTTTCTCTTTCTTTGGAAAACTCCCTAGCAAGAGGGAGGGAGGGGCAGGATGCGGGTGGAAAGAAGGGAGAGATGGAAGGAAAACAGTGGGTTAGATTGATTTCCACCAGAAAGTCTCCTCATTCTGGGTAGCACACCCAGCTGTCTCTATCCTCTCAAGACAAACACGTGCATGGAGCAGCCTTGCTGCACACACACGTGTAAAACAGCTGGAGTGCGCACATTTCTATCAATCCTTCAGAAAAGATTGATACCCTGTTCAAAACTTTCCTTCTCAGCATGTGATTGACAATTCAAATAAAACACGTATGTAACACTGATGTACAATTTTATGTACAATACCAGACATTTTTTAAGATTCTGTAAACACTTGATACTCTCCAACATGAAATGTCTATATGAATAATGGATAATGATGAACTGTTTGACAATAATCTGACATCTGGAGAGTGAGATGGTGGCTCTGATTTCTAACCAGGTTTCAATCTGTGTTCAAGATTTTATATGCAATCACAACTAAATTGGGCTAGTTTAAGTGTAATTAATGGTACTCACAGTCCTGTACACATTTAATTATGGACCATTTCACCCACAGAACAGGCAAATATAGTTAAAAACTCAGACCTCCAAGTTTTACTGGAGACTTTCAGCATTCAAGACTGTTATCTGACATGAAATGTATTTTTCAAATCTCACATTGGGTGGACAAATACGATAACTTATGGGTAGACAAAACGAATAGATTCTGCCAGAAAGTGAACATTTGATGGTAGTTTTATGAAAGCTCACTGTTGGGAATATAGACTTAAAACAGGGCATAACAATAAGAATTTCCTGTGGCTTAGTTATGGTCCTGGGTTCTGTCTTTGCCTTCTTTTTGGCTGTGGTGCTGTTTCTTCTCCTCTTTCAGAGACACCTATACATCAATAATTTTTTTCAAGAAATGCTGACCTCCCCTATTCAGAGATTAGAATCATGTGATTCTAAACCAGGTTTTAACACCTGTATTTTAAAAAGTAAGCTTAATGATGGTGAAAATTGCTGGACCCAGAGTACTCAAGCATTAAGTCTTATATCTGCTGAAGCAGATCACTACACAATACACACACAGCAGATAACAGGGCACTCTTTCTAGAAAAGAGAGGTAAAGCCATTCTCCCCAGTGCTTTATCCATTACTGCTGCTGAAGACTGTTAGCAATGAATGGATTTAACAAAATGCTACTCCACCTGGCATTTGTCTTAGGTTTGTGTCTGCAAAAATGAATAGGAGATCTACCACTGATTTTGGTGGCACAGTATTAGGATAATGAAAATCTTAGCCAAAATGTCAATTTTGTGAGTGCCACGTGACCGAGATGGAGCTGGGTTTCTAACAGTGATGGTGAGGCACTGTGCACCTGTCTGGTCTAAAACCTGATGAAAATCTTCCACAGACATCACGGGTTTTGGATCAAGTTTTCAGAATTCAGAGCTGTGCACGAAACCAGCACTGCAGCAGGATCACAGCAGGATGAGCCCTTAATTTCTAGCCAAAAGATGTCACAATGTATGCCAGCGTCATCTGCACCCCTGTCACGCTGCTGAGGGCTCGGGTCCTCCCAAGGGAGGGTGATAACAAAGGTGGGAGTGAGGAGGAGAACCACTGGCCTCTCTGGCCTGAACTTATTCACACTCAGCTCTGGGTCCAACCTCAGCCTCAAGGCATGGAAAAAATGAAAGATGGAATTTTCTTATGCTGGGACTGATACTTTACTATTTACAATGTAAAAGAAACAAATATCCCTGGCAATAATAATGAAACCTGTACAAAGATTGTAGGTAAAAAATCCACCAATGGTGTTTATGTTTTCTGCTTCAGTGACACCTTTCCCCTGGGTCTGCTACGGTGCCGTATCCAATTAATGAATTAACTCTCAAAAAAAATAATCACTGAATGAATCTATGTCTTATTAAAAGCCTGTTTGTTAAATCAAATTCCAATATTTCAATTTTTAGCTCGTGAAGTATTATTTTAGAACCGAAAACAAATGGGCCCAATTTTGAAATGGGCTGACTCTAGAGTTTCCTAGCACAATGCAAAATCCTGTGATTGCCTCGTGTAAATGACCTGCATCTCCTCCCTTGGTACAGCGCATGACACTCCACATCTCAGATGGCTCTCCAAAGAAAACTGGTTTAAATTGTCTTAATTTCTATGCTCTACTAACACGAAGCCATTGAGAGCAGTTCTTTTGCAGTTCAAACCCCCTCCCAGGTGGAATGGCAGCCTGTACCCGAGCAAATGGAGTTCCCAATCAGGAGTTACTGCCAGTGGTCATTTCCCAAACCCTGGGATGGGAGCTGGTGGCCTCAGCCCAGGGCCCATTGCAGGCAGGTGCACACATCACTGCAGCCTCCAGCAAAGCTGGCAGGAAATGGTGACTCTCTGCAGCGCCAGCAGGCAGGCCAAGGACCAAAAAAGCTTTTGGTGGAAATGCCGTGTTAAGTCTAGGGGTTGGCTTCTCCAAAAAGGCTGCGCTGTCATGGCAGGGTAAGGTCAAAAAGGCTTGCAGAGCTAGCAGGCAATCTGACTCTTTTCAGTGAGCCCAAAAGATCGGTGTAAGAGTGGGTTGGTCTGATTGTTTTTACCACAATTCAGTTTGTTTCACTTTGGTTTACTTCTCCCAGAAAATTACAGAAGTATCTGCCAGTGGGAATACCAAAGAGCAGAGTATGGTGGGGAGATGTTTTCCCTGTGTGAGGTTAGAGTGGGTCAAGGTCGTAAACACCCAGCTCTGCATCGTGTGCTGTTTCAGAAGAAAATTTCTCTTTCACATCCCAGTGATGGAATTTAGGTTATTCTTGCTGGTATGATTTCTCACATTTAGAGGCAAGATGGAAAGGGAGCAAAATAGCAGAATTTCAACAGTTCAAAACTCTTGCTTACTAATCAAAGTGGAGCACGAGGCTCCAAATCTCATCCACCAAGGAATGGGAAGTGTTGGAAGAGGGGACAGAAGACCAGGAAAAATACATGAAAGGTCAAAAAACTGCTCAAGGAGGAGCTACAACCACAGCCAGCCTCCTGTTCACTCTGACCTCTTTCTTGGCAGTAAAAGCATCAAAAGCAGCCAACTGTGTTTTGCAGGATCCTCTCAAAGCAGAAGAAGTGTCTGTTCTCCTGCCCTCCATTTGCCTTAGGCAACTGCCAGTTTGGCCTGTGTCCTGGGATTTGGATCAAAATATGCAGGAAATGTGACTCTGTATTCTTAGGTATACATCTCTGAAGGTTGAACCAGCGCTGCCTTTTTTTTTTTCCCCTCATTAATTACCTGAAACAGATAACACAGATGTGAACATCCCTGATCTCAAGTGACTCCGAATCACTGCTCAGAGCAGTGATGTGGAATTGTTTTGCCCGGGCTTGGGGAGGTCTACTGTGTGATCTGCTGACTGGATATTCCTTTGGAGTACATGGGTTTTATATTGTGCTCAGCCAAGTCAGGAGGAGATTACAGCTCCACATATAAATGCTCTGACATGCTATTTAGCCTAGTATGTGATCAGTAAATTCACCAGGACCATGCATGGATGACATACCTGAGGAAAAACAAATTACAAAGGAGCTCTTTCAGCAGAGCAGAATCCAGCATTTCATTTTGCAGGTGCAATCGAGGTGTCTTTGTGAGTACAATTAATTACACTTATGCATTCAGAAGTGATTAAACCCACCCCAAGCTAGTCTGTCATTTGTGAAGTCTACCTACACAACATGCCTGCTGAAGCTCCTGAAATAGATAAATGGGGAAAAAACATCAGAGATGCCCAGAATGGATATTCAGAGATAACCAGGAATACTGCTTTGTATCTAGAACAGACAGGTGGATCATCAACACGGATCAGACTAATAGCAATAGCAAGTCTCCAAGAAAAAAAGGCTGAATCTGCAAAGTGAAGACACTCTGTAACTCAGCAGAATTTAGAACTGCTTTGGAAAGTTAATTGTTTAAGAACTGCTTATTTAGGCCAAAGAAAATTTGGAACATTTCTCCCATAATTTCTGTGGGGTTTTTTTTCATGGATGCAAATTCTTAAGTTTCTTTTTACTTTTTTTTTCCAGTAAAGGACATTTTTTGCAGAAACAGTGCAGCTGTCACAGCACTGTGAAGACAGCCAGAAAGAGTGACTCACAGCTTAAACAAGGTGAACTTCATCTTTGATTTCAGTTCCCTCTACAGACTGTTTCCATCTCCTGCCACTAACTGTGGTGGTCTAGCTGCAGTAGGGCAGGAGGTGGAAGATTTAGGCCTCAAAGCACTTGAAAATGAAAGAGGAAATTAAATTGGTAATTATGGACAGGTACAAATCCAAGTGCAGGTGAATTGCATCAGCAGTGCTTCAACACTGTGCACTCCTCATGGCTGGGCTCACAGGCACTTTTTACCCAATCGGATACCATATATGTAATCTTTAACAACATTTCCCTGTGGTCCTTGAGCTCACCTTGGGTGGAACAGATCCCTTTCCCTGCCAGCTGGTCAGCATCCCCACTAGTGCTGACCTCCTTACCTGCTGGGCAGAGTGTCCACCTGGAGGAACGAGGAGTGTGTGTTTCCAAACCCTGCCAGAGCATCACTCTCCAGATATGCAAGCACAGACCATTGCCCAACACTTCATCACGGGGGATTTTCTCCACACTTCCCTTACTGTGTGGAAACCCTGCTCCTTGCAGCAGCTCTCACGGTGGCTCATCTCCTTCAATGGAGTGATGAAAATAGAAATAATACCTCCTGCAGACCTTCTATTATTACCTGTCTCTTTGCCAGGTGGCCAAAGGTGGGTGTTTTTCCCCAGTCCCACTGCTGCCCTTCCTTTCTTGTTGGCCCAAGTGCCGAGGGCATAATTTCTGTGAGGCATCAAGTCCTCTCTCCTGCTCACAGATTGTCTGCCCTCTCTTTTGATCAAAAGGCAAGGGACTTCAGGGCTGCCTACTCATTAGGTACAGGCCCTAACAAAACTCATTTAGAGCTCATCAATGGAGGCAGGGTGGTAGAAACAAAAAGAGGATGCATAGAAGTCCTCATACCGTATTTATGTAGAGAATGTCTGTAGCCCCCAGTCGTGCCCAAATATGGAACTAGAAGCCTGATTCTAGAAGATTTTTTTTTAAAATCTTGCAAGGAATGTTTGCTGGCTTGATTCCCTTAATTATGTGGCTCCCCAGGGGCAGTAAATTTTTTAACTACTGGGGACAATATCCATTGTTTTTAATCAAAGCTACTAAAACGATGCTTTGCAGCGAGGGTTACACCGCAGAATTGAAATACAGCTAAATGTCCGGATGTCTTAAAAATGCTTCTTTGTTCATCCTTGGGAAATGCCAGAGGGAAATGATCTTTTCTCCCTGCATCATGCCAGGTTTGTAATGTGCACGATGGAGGAGATGGGCTTACTGAAGAAGGAACATGCCCAGGACTCTCTCCAGGGAAAATAGTCTCCTGGTAGGCTGTGCTTTGGATATGCTGAACAATGTGAAAATTTCTCCTGTGAGAAGACATAATTTGGCAGGAATCTCATCCTACAGATGCGAAGGGATTTGTCTCATGCTCTCATTCCTTCTTCAATCCTACTGACTCTTCCAGAAATTTTACTATAATCCCCTTCTACGCATGGATTGCTTTGCCCACAGAAGAGCACAGCACTGTCCTCTTCCCACAGAGTACAGGTAGAGGAACGTGTTACAGACAAAAAATTGTCTTAAATTCCCTTGATTTGGTCAAAAGGCTCCTTCTGTGACTCTAGAGATGCTGCACTTTGCTAGCCTAGGCCTTCTCTTAAGGTTCTTGAGACCAACCCACCACTGACCAGAGAGCAGGAATAGAAATACAGATTTTTTTAAAAAATAAACAATAACAAAACATTTTCCTGGTACTGCTTACCCGCTAAGTACACCGAGAACCAAGTTAAGTACAAAAAATGACCCTATGATGATTAGTGTAACAAAATAGATCCAGGGCCAGTCCCTTCCTATGGCATCATTGACCTGGAAGAGTGGAATGATAATTAGTGAGACAAGCTCAGATTCTGAGCACTGCAAGGCTCCAGCCAAAGAGATCCCAAGTCACCAGCAGTAAGATTCTTCAATAGCCGGTTTTCCGGAAATTTTTGACAGGTTGACATAAATAATTTTGAAGGCCCTGAGGTTGAATTTCTCTGTCAGGGAACAACACCGCTTTTGTTACCTGTATTGTTATTTGCAATATTTGAGCATTTTGTCAAAGTATTTCGGAGCTGATGTGAAGCCTCCTTGGATTCAGATTTTTAATCCCTCTGAAAGTATCCTGGTGACAGGGAACAACCCTTATTATGGAGTCTTGCCCTGTAGCATTGGAAAAAGGACACCAAAACTGTCAGCTTACCCGCTCAACACACCAAGAACCAGATTTAGAACGAAAAAGGATCCAAAGATGACCAGACTGACAAAATACACCCATGGTAACTCATAGCCCATAGCGTCCTGCATCTGGAAAGATGAAGGAAAGTTAGAAGACAGAGAGGGAAAGCAGAAATGATTAGGCAAAGGAACAGATGGAAAGGTTTGTAAACAGAGCCTGTGGTTGGTTTACACATAATCATACCAAGTGTTTCTGTGTGTTGTTTCTGATGTGACCACTCCTCTGATTGTTTTTTTCATCTATTTCCTCACAGTCTGTAATAATACAGCCCAAGATATAACGATGTGCCCGACTGGCACTTCCTTGGATGCTCAAAATTGTGGACTTACTTTTTGGAATTTATTTACAGCACCACAAAGGGTCCACCCCAGGAATTCTAAACTTGGCTGCTCACACATAGGACCCTCTGCTGCCAGGGAAAATAGTGCCAGCTTTTGGTAGGCATTGCCACGGTGTATTTTCAGATCATATTTACTTCCCACGTGCAGCACAGGTACCTCAGAGGGGAGCAGGTGGGAGCTGGGGTAAATCCTACTCTTTCCCTGGCACTGCTCTGGGAACCTTAGAGAGTTTACCACAGGGAGGGCAGCAGCTTTGTTCTTCCCGGGAAGGTCTTTGCAAGGCCCACCATGTTCTGACCTGGTGAAGTGTTTTCTAAAGCTTCCCCACAAACTTCTTTCTCTCGTCTTGAAGGATGATTCGTTTCTCAAAACACAATTCCTACACGATGGAGTACCAGGAGAATCTGAGGCTCCGAGCTGAATGACATGGATTTCACACTACTACAGGCATCTGCACATGAGGCAGGGAGATTTATCTTAGCACCAGAATCTGTATAAATATGAGGTCCAGTTCTAGCCCATGGTAAGATCTTGTGTATATTCTAAAAGTATCTTGTACATAAACGCTATTTCATCTTGAAGTCTCCTACAAAGTTCAAAATTTTGGAAAGCTGCTGGATACCTTAATAGAATCTCACTTTCATAATAGTATCACAGATACCAGAGTCCCTTCTTTAATCTTCACAAACACTTATCTTTGGATCCAGACATAGCATCATTAAAGGAAACAGATGGTGGTTAACATTTTCAGGAGCACTAAATTGATTTATGAACGTAAATTGCAGACTTTAAAGTACCTAAAGGCATAAAGCAATCTACATTCCTTTTTTTTTTCCCACTCTTTTGAAAATTTTGTCTTCTCTTTCCAGGAAAAAGGTCTTTCCTTTGCAACCTAAACATTTGTTGGCATCACAGAAGAAATATCCTTCCCTACCTGGGCAATGAGACACATTTCGGAGGAGGTAATTTCACTCAAGATTCATAACAAATCAGGAAAGGAATTTCAGACCACCAGTAAGACAAGGCAGGAGAGCAACACTAATGTAATCAGCTCTTTGTGGATGGAAGTCCATTATCCATTTTTCTTCCAAAGTAGAGTCACTAAAGCTCTTGTCTGGCAACAGTCTACAGTCGATGGACCGACCCAGAGCTCCATCTCAGGGCTCCTTCAGCTGTGACTGAACTGCAGTAGACTCATTAAAAAATAAACTCAAAATCTGCCTCTGTGAAAACAGTTCATCAGCTCCTTCCTCACAGCATACATTTGGGGGCAGAGGAGTACCTAAGCTGCAAACAGTCCCTAAGCATAATAAACTTCTTCCCTTTTTATAGTTTTGCAGATTTTTTTCAGTTAGTTTATAAATCATACTAATTATTCTTGATGCTTGCAAGCCACATTTCATCCCATGTGACCAAAAAGTAGCACCCCTGTGTCTACTGCCCTTCAGGGCTTTAATGAGAACAAAAGCGTCATGAAGTTTAAAGATAGAAGCAAAAATTCACCTGAGACCCCCAGCTGGGAAACCAGGAAGGCAAAATGCAAATGCCCAAGCTGGAATTAAATAAAGAAATGAGATTTAACACCCTCTCCTAGGAAGAACACCAGTATCTATATAAAGCAATCTGCACAAACAATGAGTATGGATGGCTTTGAAAAACTACCATAAGAATTTACCTTTACTGTGGGCACAATGATGAATTGACATCCCTCTAATTATGATAGATGGTGCTAAAAATGCCTCAGCTGCATGGCATTTATCTATCATCAGTTGGGGATTTTTTTTGTCAGCTGGGAAAGCAGAACTTCTCAAAGCTGCGGTACAAAAGAATCATAAAGAGCAAATACAAGGTGCCAGGTACAGAGGTCAAGTGTGTGTCAGGAGAAGGGCAAACCCGCCCTGGCATGAAGAAATTTCCAGGTGGCAAGAAGCTTCCAGCATGTCCTGGTGAAGCACAGAACTAGAATATAGTGTGCTCTGTTATTCCCAGTGCCTGCACAACTGCATAACAATTGCACCAGCTAGCATCAGCACAAATTAATCCTGTAAAACAGACCTGAGCTCTGGTACGGCAGGGCGTTCGGGACTTCTCAGACTGAAGATTTCTGAGGTCAGCTTTTCATCTCCTTTTTATTGCACAGTTATATATGTAACAGGGAAGCTGAGGGGCAGAGACAGCAAGAGCTTCTCAAGCAGAGAGAAAGTGTCAGTATTTGGCAGAAGGATGAGTCTGTCTCTGTTGCTGGACTTCCCTATGCTTGATGCTCTCATGTCTTTTTTTCTTTAGCAACAGGTGAGATTATTCCATTATTATGGGGTGAGTTTATTCCTGTGGGACTGACCCACAGGTGACAGCAACGTGTGTTCTATGATCATGTAATGTTAAGTGTTTGTTAAATTATGCTAAAACCTCCCTGCAACAAGGCAGCAGGGCGCTGTGGGCTTGCTGCTTGCTCCCGAAAAACAACTGCAGGAGAAATGCAAAGAAATAGGTTGTTTGCTGAAACCTGGGGGGAAAAGAACAGGAACAGACTTACTCAAGACAGTACCAGCAAGGCCAGGAGGGTTTCCATTTGCACCCTCCTGAGTGCAGAAAACGAAGTCTGCAAAATCTATTTCGTAATGTTGCCCCCAGTGACAGGAACTGGCTCAGTTCTAGGTCTTCCCTCTAGGATGAACAACTCCTGGTACACAGCTCAGTTTTCTGGTGCCTGAGTGCAACTCTCCTCCCTAAGTGCCTACTACTAACCCTAGGAATCCCAACAGGAAAGGTAGATCATCTTCTAAATTCACAGCTCTGAACAAAGACTATCATATCAACCAGTGTTGGTCCAAGTCACAATTTTCAGTCCAGGTAATTGCAGCCTGATGCCAACTTAAGCATGTATGGAACAATTGTTACGTCAGCTGGAAGCTTCAGGATCAGTGGGAATCTGCAGATTCTCATTTATGGAAATAATTCTGCTTTCTGAGTCAAACCGCCTGACCTTTCACAGCTGACATCTCAGCACATTCACATCACTATCCTCAACAGCGAGGAAGCTGGCACATTTCAGAGAATTTATGCATCATCTCTCAGAGATCTTGGAGAGAAGGATTCCTTCTCATTATTATTTCCTGCATACCCTCTCTGGCACTGTGGGGACATCATTTGGCTCATTATGCTTCAGCTTTCCAGCCTGCAAAGTGGGATACTCCCTTGCCTCGCTGGGCACTGTCAAAGAAACCACTCAGATTCATGACAAAAAGAGGTCATTTCAGCATATATGAGGTCTGCTGGAAGAGCTCTATCTTTGCCAAGCATCCGTAATTGCTATCATGCCTATAGCATTTCAGCAAAGGCTTTTCTCTCAATGGCACAGGTAATCACCTAGAAATGACACCGGGGTTTTTAATTCTGTATTCTGCTGAGCTCAATTGCTATCAGCAGTTTCAGTGGGGGCCAAGGAATAAAAATCTTTCTTAATAGACCTTCCTGCCTTTGTCTTCTGGCTCTTTAGAAGACACAGGTGAAGTCACACTGGCAAGGCCACAGGAGACTTCCATGCACTGGTTGTTTAGTCATTTTTTTCCCTTCCCAGGGATAATAGTCTGGCACATTTGCAAGTGTCTCATTCCTTACACAGGCACCGTAGCTCAAAGACAACGTGAGAGGCACACAACCTATTACCATGGTGGCTGAGCATCACCAAGCACAGGCTTTCAGTCACTGGATGGGGGGGCAGGCACAATTCATTAAATTCTGCTGACTTTACAGTTCACACACTCACACCCTGACACTTTGAGGTAAATGTCTTTCAAAAACAACAGAGGGTGACAGGAAAAGTTTAATCCATCAGAAAAGGGCAGCTGGAAATCAGTCACTGGAAAGCAGCAAGGTGAATAAAAAAAATGAAATCTGCCTTGTTCAGTGCACGGTGCTGGAGAGCTGCAGCTTAATGGAAAATAAATTAGGGCACTTGGGCTGGGCTTCTGTTCCTCGAATAATCTGTTAATTGATTTCTAATGACTACAGAATGTTGTGATAACATTTTTTTTTAAATGCTAGTACTACAAGTATTCTATAATGAAGTGCAGCATTCTATAAGGAAGGGTATAACCTTTCACAGAGTAACACTCACTGAGAGGAGCAGCACATTTAATAAAATTAAAGGGCAGCAAATTTGGAAATTTTGCATAGGAATGCTATTTTCTGTAATCTATCTGTGGAATTTACTACCTCAGAACACAGCCCAGCCAAAAGTAATGGTTATGGCCAGTAGGAAGATCTCTAGCTGAAACCAAGTCTTTCTTGTGATAATCTAAAATTGGAGAGGATTGGCAGCAGGAGACAGCAGAAATAAGAGATAACACTATATGTCATTAAATACATCCTCCAGCTTGAAGCCTTTATTTTGAAAACCACCGTTCTCGGGAACAGTACTAAAGCCTAACTTTTGGGATGTGTAGAAGTAATTTCCTCAGATCAAAGATCTCATGGTAGGCTGCTGGCAGGCAGAGCTCAGGGGATACATAAAGGGCCGTGCAGGTATTGATGAGAGATTGGGATATTTATCATAAATCAAAGAGGTTTTGCTTAAAACATCAAATTTCCTTTTCCACCTCCTCTTTCCTTCTCTTCCCTTGAATATTTGGGTGAATGCATTTCGTTCACATGTAACCTCATGGAATGAAAACTTTAAACTCTGTTTGCTTTTTTTTTTTTTTTTTTAATTTTTTTTTTAATCGGATGATGCACTGTTTTGCGCTGTGAGGGATAAATGCTCTGTGCTATACTTTTCAGTCACAACTTGGGTACAACTCCAATTATAATAAACAAAGGATGGAGCTTTACTTTTCACAGCTATAGCTGAGCTGACAATATTAAAGAAAAAAATATCTTTATCATAGACAAGAGGTAAACTCTAAATCTTAGACAAGGGTTATGTGGCCCAGGAAGTGGAGTATTCCTACTCTTGCACTATTTTCTTTGGCTCCCATTGTATCTTCTAACTGCCCTCATGATCATGAAAACTTTTCTTTGTTTCTGAATTTTCACTACTTTTGAAATTTGCACTTTTACAGTCAGGAAACAAAAAAAATGTCATAAATCAATGTGACCCCTCTGAAATAATTAAGTGTAGTGGTTTTGTATTTACTTTTGGTTCTGTTGGTTAAATTTAGTTTAGTGGTTTAAATCTTTGGTTGGTTGGTTGTTTTTTTTGTGGATTTTTTTTGGTTGTTTTTTTTTTTGTTGTTGTTGTTGTTGTTGTTGTTTTTGGGGTTTTTTTTGTTTGGTTGAGTTTTTTTTTTTGTTTTTTTTTTTTTTCTGTGAGCTAGGATTAAGAGAAAAAGGTAAACCAGGTTTAATTTAAAGGCAAACAAATAGTTCTAAGACAGCAGCCCTGACTCGGTGTTACCTGCTGGAAAGCCTGTAAAGGAGCAAGGAAAAGATGATATTTTCTGTTACCCAGCACATATCCTGCAAAGTGGATTTGGTGCATTATGACACTAAGGATGCAGATTCCACCTTGCAGATCCTCCATTATTTAAAATCTAATTAATTGTCTTTGTTTGGTTGGGTTTTAATCCAGCAATCATGTATGTGCATAATTTAAGGCCCATAAATGAATAATTCCACTGAGGCCAATGGTCAATATTGTTGTTACCAGTGGAAATGAGCTGATATGCACAAGTGCTTTGCTTGAATAGGCTGGGGCACAGGACTGGGATATGATTAGGAGTTTATCTTCAGAAATTCCTTGGGAAAAAATTGGAGCTTAATGCACATAATTACGAAAAAATGACAAAAAACATTTAAGCACTTCCATCTCTAATTCTAGTGCATCATGAAAAGTATTATCATCTTGTTGACCTGGAATAGTCTTTCAGATGTTCTGAGTCTTTAGGACAGGTGAAAAGGAGTGGGAATTTAAGATCTCAGAGCTGACTCAAGAGAGAGGGATGGGGTAAAAAAATTGCAAAAAGTCCAAACTTTCTAATAAGCAAAACTGTAAAAACTAAAATAAACTACACTTGCTTTTATTGACTTAGGAGCAATGGCTTAAAACACAGGCAAAGGCCTCCAGATGTCTTTCCTCTTAGTCTGGGTAGAATTCCTTCCTAAGCATCATCTTAGAGGCACTCTAAGCCACAGTCAGTCCTTAAAACGGTTCCTAAATGGTTTCACATTCTGTAGCTGGTGCTATCAGATGGATGCAAAGGAGACACCAGAGAGCTCAGCCCAGCTTCAGTCTGAACAGATGACAGTCAAAGGAACAAGCAGCACGCGATCAGCTGGTCCTCCTTTGACACTCACATTTCTTTTAATTTGAAATACTGAAGGAAAAAGGACATTTTAAGCTCAGTTGTTTTCTCCAAGCTCTTATTTTTAAGGCTCTACTTGCTGTGTTTCCTCAACTATGGGATTCTACAAATTCTCTATGTGCATTCTCTAGGTACATATAAACACCTAAAACTTTTTTCAGTGTCTTCATGAGAGAGGTAAGACAGAGCTGGGTGAAGACAAGGGCACAGAAATCGTGAACCAGGGCAGAGAATGCTCCTGACAGGTTATTCTGCTATACACTCACTACAGGATAAAAATTAATAACATAGGCAAGATTCATAATTTGTTGGCAGTAGGGAAAATAAGAGCACTCCCATGTGTGGCTTGGTTCCCCAATCACTCTGTATACTCTGTGGTGATGGGAAGAGCGAATTAGAATTCCACTCTGAGGCAGAAACATTGGCAGTTTGTACAGAGCTCTCTGCAGGAGCTAAATGGAGCCATTAACTGAGAAAGGACTGCCTTGATGGGGACAACAGAAACATCAAGATTAATTTGCAGCAGAGAACCCTCGAGAAAGAATCAAAGAAACTGCAGCAATGGAAGATGAGTCCAGAAGAGAGAAGGGGAATGTGGCAGAGAGGTCTGAGAACGTGGAGTCTGCCGAGGTTGCTTCTTCACCTCTCCTAACAAGGACTGAAGGTCTCCAAAGATCAAAGATGTTGAATCTGCTATAAATGTCCTCACCCACGTACACCTGCCCTGATCTGGGTGAGCCATAACTGGTGGTGTGTTAACCACCAATGTGGTTAGTCTCCAGAGCCATGGGAGAACAAAATCCTGCAGGAGATGCACCTTGACTGGCTTGAGCTTCCTGGGGAGGCTGTGCAAAGGCAGGAGTCCTGCAGCAGGGTGCTGCCACCTGCTCAAGGGCAGGCTGGCAGCTGAGATCAGCTCTTAGAACCATTTCACTGCTTGATGGCAAAGTGAAAACATGTCAAATAGCTCATACGAGCTTCCCTGAAGTTATTCAGGAATGCCATTTTGCTGTTACATGGAGCAAACCTTGTTTGCTTTAGTTGCATACAGTCTGAGGGAAGTGCCTTGCTACCAGTAGAATTGGCCACACTTGTTTTTTAGAGGAGCATATTCTCATTAAATACAGGCCCCTTCCCAAGGCTACGCACATTTTATCAGCTGGGAAAGACTGTATAAAGTCAGAAAAACATAGAAAAAGGCCAAGCTTTCAACTATCTAGTCCCAGATGACTGATACTGACTGTATGTTGTCACTGAGTCCTTCCAGTGCGTTTTTTAGCTCTCAGTCTATAAGCACTGAATTCCACAACATTATTTCACTTGTTAGTAAAGTTCCACGTTCACATTTAATCTGTTTTCGGTGCGGGTGCACGTTGTTTTTGCAGTCTGCTGTTCTTTACCAGACTGAGGCATTATGGAACACACCAGGTCTCTGGCTGAGGGTAAGGAAGGGAATTGCAGCTTGCATTCAAATGCCAGCAGGTCAAAATGTCTGCGGCACACCATGGTTGAGCCGAGCTGTTTTCCACTGCAAGTTATTCCTGTTGAAAACGCTTCCTGATCCCTGTACTCCCCCGGCAGAGCAGTTTGTGCTTGCTGGAAAGGTAGGGAAACACAGAACCACTGAGGCAGGAAAAGGCCTCTGGAGATCAAGTCCAACCACCAACCCGGAATCAACACCCTGCTCAGCACGAGAGGGGAAATACTGAACGTGTTTAGCAGTGCCCCAGTTAAAGCTGTGATTTCAAATGGCCTTCACACAAGTTTACTGTACAACTTCAACAGATGGCAAAGGCCATTTAACTTCACACTTTTCAAAACAGAGGAAAAGACTGTTAGGCTCTCCCTTGACTTAAAAAAAAAAAAAATCTCAGCAGTGTGACTGGCTTTTGTTTTCACAAAGTTGGAACTTTTATTAGCACTGGTAGTGTTCCAAAGGGACGTGCATCATCGTGGCAAATCAGCTATCTAAAGAGTGGATTTGCTGACAAAATCTCAGCATATTAAATTTTGTTAGTACAACTACCCCTGGGAAATTCCTCTAGTCAGCTAGGGGAGGGAAACAAAGTAATCAGTATAAAAAACCATTTATACATCTATCCCACCTGTAATTTTGTGCTTTCTTGAGGGACTTCTCTGTTTTTCTGTGAAAACTGGGGATGCTACATATCTCTGCAGCATGTTTGGCAATACATTCTGAGCTCCCACTAAAAAACATCAGTTACACAGCAAGAAATCCTTACATCAAAAAAAATTTCTGAGCTTCAATAAAACCCTTGCTTTGCCACCTCACTCACTTTCCCCAGGCTTAATATGTAAAAGATGAAAAAAAAAATTAAATGTACCTCAGTTTAGTTTAACATGGAACATGTCAACCAAAAGTGAAATATTGAAATTCAATTACTGCCAGGTGATAAAGCAAGTCCCATTCTAGAGCATGCTGAAACTGCTGCACTTTGAGGATGTAAAAAATTCCCCCAAAACCTTTCCCTCAGAAGTTAGTTGTTTTTTCCAGCGGTGGTTCAGGTCACTCTGTCTGCCCTGAAGATGTCTGGGTCGTACAGAACAGTGGGAAAAGACCGGGCCAGACACTGACCCAGGCAGGGCTCTGAAAGATGTGAGGCCCAGGCTGAGCAGGTCTTGAGGGCTTGGCACAAACCCATCCAAGCCCTGACTTTTGGATCCATTCTGCTCGTTGATGCAGATGACTGACAGATCGTTTTCCCTACCTCTTCTGTCCTCAACAGCTGACATCAGCAGTGGTGTCACTTTGGCCTGCCTGGTACTCTGCTCTTCATGGCTCCTGGGGAGTGGGTCTGCTCTGAGCAGGTTCATGCCATGCAGCTGCAGGGCTCTGCCAAAGCCGGGTGCCTGTGGAGGGGCCATGAAGGCTCTCCCTTCTCTCATGGCACTGATTACACCGGTGCTCGTCCAGTGAATTTGCAATTTGCAGAAATGCCACCGAGTGACCTCCCGCAGTTGTTTGGACTCGTGTGTGTAGCCCTGGTTTTTCAGCCTGAGGTAATTTGATTTCTAAAACTCCGTTCTCACAGAACTTTCTGTGAACAAAAGAAGATGGTTTTGCTAACTCTATCTTGTTTCCATTATTCTTTGGAGGTGGAGACCATTTGATGCCTCTCTGTGTTGGCCAATGTGATGGAATGGGTGTTACTGCTAACACCAATCAGCTTAGCTCTAGTGACCTGGTATATAAGGGGGTCAAATTGTTAGTAAACTCAGTTTCAGCCTTCTGACAAACTCTGGAGTTGTGTGGTCTGATTTTGTGTCCAACAGTGACACATGTGACTTAATCAGGATTTGAATTCAGAGCTCCAGAGGTAAAAGTCACAGAGCTTTATGTGAGTTGCCTTATTCCCACATAAGTGTGTACAACTTTTATTTTTTCCCTTTAAAAGGAAAAGCTTTGGGCTTTGGAAAAGTTATCCAAGAGCCCAAAGGCTATTTAGCCACACTCCTTTCATTACAGCTACTGCAGCAACTCCATCTCTTCCTGCTACTCAGTTATGTAAAAACCTTTTCACCCTTTAAAGTCTCTGGAAATTCACTCCAAAAGAATGATGTGCTCAATTCAAGCATAAAAATATCCCCTATGATATTTGGTGGGTTTCCAAATCTAAAAACTTCATTTCATCTTACAACTCTGGGCTATCCCCGCCCGTCTCTGTTTATTTTGTGCTTACATTTGCATGGCTGATTATCCAGAAAGGATTTTCTGCCTGTTATTACTGCCTTGCTGTTTTATAAATGCCCCTATTTATCTCAGCACAGACCGATAGCAAATTCTTCCACAACTACATCAGAACAGTACTGATTGCTGCATGCACAGGAATATACAAGCACACACCATTCATTGATTTCCATAGTCAATTAAGTCCCTAAAAATAAAGATTATGAAAAACAGCAGTGTAAGATGTAGATAATCACTACCTTCTTTAATAAGTGAAGGCAAGACTGTCAATTATTTTTTTGCACTTGATCAGTACATCCCAAGTTCCTCTGTATTCAGTTCATAATCTAGGAATCCTAGGAAAATGCTACATTTTAGATAATTAATCCAGTTTCCAATTGTGAAATCACATCCAAAATTCTCAAATAAAACATACAATAACTAGAACTCCGAGCACACAGATAATAAACCTTCCTCTGATAGGCACTCAGGGATATTGTAAAAGGTTTGCTGGAGAAATTGCTGTCAGAGAGCCTGAATGAGCTGCAACTGCACTACTGACAGACAAGACTGCCCCTTCTCCTTTTCTAATGAGTCTTAGAAGCAACACCACGTAGGCAAGATCAGCACAACATCCTGCCTGATTCATTCTAGATATGCTTGCTTTAAAAGTCAGTTGAGTGAATTTTCACAGAATAATTTGGGTTTGAAAGGACCCTTAAAGGCCATCTGGTCCAACCCCCTGCAACGAGGAGGGACGACATCCATGAGGTCAGGTTGCTCACAGCCCTGTCCAACCTGACCTTTAAGGTTTCCAGGGATGGGGAATCCACCACCTCTCTGGGCAACCTGTGCCAGAGCCTCACTGTAAACGTTCTCTTCCTTACATCTGATCTAAATCTGCCCACTTTCCATTTTAATTCCTGACCTCTCCAGCTCCCTTGTAGGCCCCCTTTAGGTACTGAGAGGTCTCCCTGGAGCTCCCCTTCTGTTCCCCAGGCTGGACAACCTCAGCTCTCTTAGCCTTTCACAGAATTTCCTCATAGGAGAGCACCTCCAGCCCTCTGAGTGTCTTCACAGGCCCCCCGGGCCGGGTGCAGCACTCAGGAGGGGTCTCAGCAGAGCAGAGGGGCAGAATCCGCTCCTTGCCCTGCTGCCCACACTGCTTGGGGTGCAGCCCAGGACACGGCTGGCTCTCTCTAACTGCTGGGCTATGTCCAGCCTCTCCTCCACTAAAACCCACCAGCCCTTCCCAGCAGGAAGACTGATTCCTCTGATTGACATCTAAATCGAAACCCTTCCTTTTACACTTCTGGTCTCTGTGTATCTTTTGGAAGATGTGGTCAATGTTGCTTTTAGGTCTCCAATTTGGGTGCAGTTCAGAGGATTGGAGTTACAAGGAGACAGCTCTGGAGTGGGCCATGGGGGCAGATAAACCACACATTTATGATGGCATGACCGCTCATCATACTGAGCCCTCAAATCCTGCCCAGGCAGAAATCCCTCTGAAAGCAATGAATAAAGCCAATATTAATGGACCAATTCTCTTTGCAGGCAGGAAGGACTTAATATTCACAGTATGACTGGTGAAGATTTAGTCGTAGTGCACTTTGTCTTAAAAGCAAGATGCTGAAACGAGTTAAACTCAAAACAAACAATAATTAAATAAATGGTTCTAGACACATGACTTGTGTCCTGACCTTGGGCATATTTCCTTGCCTTTTTCTTTCCCAGAATCTACATAATAAACCAGTCAGTTACTTGTGAATTTGTCTAGTAAATATGGGTCCGCAGCTAACAAATCTGATGATATTTTTTTCAGAAGGCATCAGTCATAATTTCTTACTGAAACTGGTGGTAGGGCTCAAGGAGTGCACCCACAAACAGAGGCACTCAAAATCCTAAGTTGTGTAGAAATGTCCCAGTAGTTTAGCTCCTAATTTTATAGCTCTGGGACGAAAGATTAAAGATTAAAGACAAGAAAGGTCTCTGTGGTGATTAGACAGCAGCAATTAGGATACAGTCTAAAGAAGAACAAAAGAAGAAAGAAAAGTGAAAGAGCAACAGAAAGGCAGGGCTATTAAAAAGGTCCTTCCCACGCAGGAGCACTGGGCAGAGGGTCTCTATTAACACCTCCCATTACCAACCCAAAAAAAGCTGATTTTTCATAGAGAGTTTCTTTTTATATAGAGAAAGAGGGCTGAGAAGTCCAAAGTTGAGTGCTGAAGGGCTCACCGAGACTGCATTTCACACAACAAGCGTGTTGAACAAATGTTCAGCAGCAGGTTTCCCTGGCAGGTGCCAATGAGTAAGTCACTGCTGTTACTCACTTTCGAGTCAGTGGTACAGCAACCATTGCAGTTGCACGTGAAGTTGTTAACGAGGAAAAGGAAAACAGACTGAGGTCAGCATTTATGCAAATTAGATGTGGAAACTGCTTTTTCAGTGCATTGATGCTGTGGCCCTTCAGTGCTCTGAACTGTGGCCCCTCTCCCCTTACCCACCACTGCTAGAGCAGATGGAGATGAAACGACCTCTGCCATCACACTGATGGGTTGTTCATACTTGCGTGCTTATTCTTTGTGAATTTTTCACATTTGTGCAAACCCCTGCCAAAAAGATGATTAAAAAAAAAACCCTCAACCCCACAACAATAAAAGCCCGGCATTTTCTTGGAGGGGCGGGGGTGGATGGGGAATAAACACCATGGAAACATATAGACAGATATATTCTTAGAATCAGATCATTCTCTTTTGTGGAAAGCCTTACTAATTCAAGCTTAAGTGCTGCAAGAATAAAGGGTTAGAAGGAAAAACACAGCTGGCACAAATTGGGGGTTGCAGCTCTGCGTTGAATGTCGTCCACTTTGTGGCAATATCTCTGAATTTCTCACGTCTTCCTCATTGGCTGCAACAGGCTGGAGGAGGGGGGCGAGCAAAGCTCACAGAATCTGTCAGTGCTGTCAGGAAAGTAAATTACATCTGTTGTTCAATTTGCTCCGTTTTGATTCCATGATGGGAGCTGTAAGGGTGACTGTAAACCCGTGTTTCAAGCTGATTTAGCAACTCTTGAAAGTATGATCTCCAGGACTGGGAGGTGGAGGGAATTTCCAGGACAGCCTGTTTAACGCAGTGCCTCTGTGTGTTTCTCTCTGCTGTCCCGGGGGATGTGATGCTCCTGAGGGTTTGCACTGATTCAGCCTCGCTGCTGTTGGGTCTCTCACTGAAGTGTTTTAGACTATTAACTCATTTTCTTGCCTAGGGGCTGGGCAAGACTAACAGAAATGTTTTAGATCTGAAGGAGTCAGCTTGTTATGAGCCAGTTTGGACATCTCTTCCAGGGACAGGTTAGGGCCCTGGATGTCATCCAGGCTTGGCCTTGGTCCATCTGTAACAGTACCACACTCTAGTTGACACTTAGAGCCTCGAGGTAAATTGTTCCTGGAGGCACTGCATGTTTTCAGGGACTCGACCAAGTATTCTGAGGTGTTGTCCAAGTGACACGGGGCAGAGCCAAGACTCCAAAACTGATGGCAGGCTCAGGGTTGCTCGTTATTAATAAGCAGATCAAGCAGAATTACTCAATCCCAGAATTCAGGCTGAAAGGGGGCAAGCAGAACAACTTCAGGACCAGGTTCTCCACTACCCAGCGATGTGAACAGCCCAGTAGAACAACATGTGGTTGTGTTCTGCCATTTCTCTGGGCTTTGTTTTCACTGATATGTCCAATGGCTTGGATGCAGGGCAGTGGAGAGACCAGACATGCAGAGCTGAGGCTGCAGTGGATAGACTTGCATGCAGTGGCACAGGTCTCCGGCTGCAGAGAGCACGTTTCGCACAAAGATGAAAACCTTTCTACAGACAGGGCACTGGCCAAATTGTATTTAACTCAGGAACAAAGCTTCCCCAGAAGGACAGTAGCAAACTGATTAAAAATAATTAAAAAGAAGATCCATTAGGGAAGGTTGAAAGAACTGCATCTCCTCGGATTAGAAAAAGATTAAGTGAAGACAAATAATGCCTACAAATATTTAAACACTACGTTATAAACTGCTCAGAGATTAATTTTCCTCCTTAGTCAACAAGACAATACAAAATAATGGACTGCAGCAGAGACTGATTACAAACTACAAAATGATTCAATTTGCAACATTTGGATTTTCATCTGCTGCTGGAAGTTTCCAAGAAGGATGGGTCTTCAGAAAATGGCCCTGGTGCCTGCACCAAGCGAGCTGCTACTGCTGGCTGATCATACATCAAGGAGAGTTTGGAGAATAATAACCTCAAATCCTTCTGTGGTGCATAGGAAGAGTTATAATGTGATGTATCACAAGAAGTGTCTTTCTACTCAATGCTGCTGTGGGCTGACAGCCCATGAGACAAAGGTGCCTGGCACGGGACAAAATAAACTTGTAAGACTGAGGCAGAACAGGAGATGTGTTTCTACATTCAATGCTTCCTCCCGCAAAGATCAATTCTTCAGTGAAGACTCAACAAGGCTGCTTTGCACAGATTTTCATCCTGTCCAATATAGTCATTTCACATTAAAAATTTGGCTCTTTTTAAGCTGTTATCCTACCTTCCATGACAGCAGCGTCCAACTGTTTTCCCTAACATTTTTCTTTCCCATTTCAAAAGAAACCAATCTACTCACAAGTCTTATCTGCTGAGAGAGGGAGAGGAGATTGGAAAGGGTATTGATCTTAGTGATGCCAAGTCCTTCTTGGGAATAAAAGTTTATTGCTTTCCTGTCTCTGATTATCTTTTTGTGAGGATGTGGCTCACAGGCTGGGAAACAGTACTCCATGAGAGGGGAGACGGCCTTCCCTACACAGCCGGGAAGCATGAAGAAGGAAGCAGGAAAATGAAGTTAAAATTTGAAGAGCTATTAATTGGATTAGGAGTCCAGGGCTTGTGTAAGGTCACACAGCTTTCTAACCTCCAAACATGCAGCTTTAACCTTGCAAACTGTGGCACAGGACAGACACTGGTTTCACGAAATGACTACTGTATGTTTTACAGGGCAACATGCTGAAATGTGCTAAGCTCCCTCCATTCCCACCGAGAGGAATGCAGAGATCTAAAACAAAAGTGGGGTTGGGTTTTGGTGGGGGTTTTTTGTTTGTTTTTGGTTTTTTATTTCTTTTTTTTGTCTGTTCGGTTTTTTTGTGGGTTTTTTGTGGGTTTGGGGTTTTTTTTTTGTTGTTGTTTTTTGGTTTTCGGTTTTTGATTTTTTTAGAAAATAAGAAGCTATAATTGAGAAGCACTCATAGATAAGTTCAAAGCAAAGGAATTGCTCCATTGTCTCAACACTTCCAGCCATGTAATTCAGCCCAGAGCTTTATCTGTTGTTCTGCTGAGGTTTAGGTCAGGCGCACGCTTTCAGATTTAAGAAGGGAGCAAAGAAAACTCTCTGCATCCACATGCATGTCCTTGGAAGGCTAATCTCAAGAGATACCAAGGCCCTGATTAGGCATCTGGAAGTCCTCATGTTGTACTTTGACTGCATGTGAGAAACCTCAACAGCGTGATCAAGATTTTGCAAAATACAAAGTGAGAGCCTGACCTTTGGAAATTAATGAGAATTTTGCCATTGACCCCAGCAGGACCCCAGATTCAAATCTTGTTGTCTACCCTGCATTGCAGAGGAGCTAAGAACTTGACAGTCTGCTCGAGCTTTGAATGTTCAGCACTGTTAAATATTAGCCCATTATATTGTTATTATATTGTTAAGTTTAATGAATGACCTCTGAAAATCATCATATAAAATTTTTGTCTTCAAAACTGCCTGATTTGCAGCCAAAATTTTCTTATGCTGTTTTTTAATCTGTACTTTCAATGTAAAATGGACAACAACCTCTGTATTTCTAATTTAAATAATGGTGCAGATTTAATTCGTTTTAAAGCAAAATCTAATTTTTGTGACCTCCCTGTGGTTTCGGGCGATCTTTCAGAGCTGAGAAGAGAATAGCCTCCTATCTCTGCACCCTGTGGAGATGCAGCTCCCAGTGGGTTGTCTGTGACAAGTCCACTCTTCCTCAGCCACAAAGGCAAAGACAGGGGAATGAAGTTATGTATGAGTCAGACTGCAGTAAAGGAGCAGTGGCTCACAGTGAGTTTTGGATAGATATTTGTATCCTACCTCACTTACTAAAATTCTTCCCTCAGCAGCTGAAATGTTGTCTTTTCTATTCTTCACTATCTAGAGTACTCTTCCTTTTGAAGAGTACTCTAAATGAAAGAGTTTCCAAAATTTAGGAAACTTTTTTTTTCCTAAATTAAGAAAAGTTTCCAAAATTTAGGAAACTTTTAGAGAGTTTCCTAAATTAAGCTGGAATGCCCTTGCCACAGACTCTAAATCTGACTGCATAAATCACAATAGACGTGGCTGGAAATTACCTGAAATGACAGTGTGAGTGTTCAGAGGCTGTGTCCACATTTAATATCAAAGCAATAAGTGTTTCTCCTCTCTGCGCCCTGTGGTAGGTGCCCCCAGCACGGCCAGACCCCTCTGCAGAAGGAAACACCTCAGATATCTCCCGGACCAAATGGCCAGCCCTGATCACAGCTGAACTCTGCTTTGTCAACACAGCACAGAGAGGCTACACTCACACGGGACAAAAGTGTCCTTAGGATTGCTTCCAGCAGCTTAGCCAAGGATGTCTGCCAGCTCGGGTGGTCAGGTATTTACTCAAACTTTGTATTTCGCGGTCTTTAAACAGAGGTGACATTTCTTTTTCTTTATGAAATAAATTTCCTCCTCCTCAATTACTGACATATTTTTCTGCAGTGCTAACTCTTTTGTAGTCTTGTCTAGGAATAACTGGGAACTAATGGCAACAAATATTTCTGCTCTTCCCAAAGCAAGCATTCTAACAATGCCATAATCTAAAAGGCTCACTATATGAATGCCCCTAAAAATAATGACCATCAATCTGCATTAATTTAAGGTCTAAGTTCAGCATTCTGTCTCTAAAGAAAACAAAAGAAATCAGTGAAAAAAACCCCAAAACCCTGGCTGAATATCAAACAAAAGCCAACAACTTAAATCCAGTTTGCTGCAGGGACACCATAAAAATCAGACTGTCTGCTGCAGTCATGGTAGAAAATCTTTTGGAAGTGCCAAAATGCTTTTGGCTCCTGCTATTGGATAACTGATAACGAGTTAAACATGATTCATATCAAGTCATGAAAATGACACACGGGCACTAAAGGGTGGGAATTGGAAGGGGTTTTCATAGCACATGTCTTTGGAGAAACTGATGATAACTTGTGGAGAGGTTTCACAATTCTGAATGGTATACAGGGCCAAAAATATTTTCATTTCTTCTTCTGATATCATTTACTCTCTCCCGTTTCTCCTGTAAATAAATCCTCTCAATCACACACAGCATGGAGAAATGTGAGCTAAATGTGCTAAAAGACAGGTATATGTAGCCATAGCTGAACTGTGGAGCAGTTTTGCCCAGTTTCTTTTCTGACTTTAACTTCAGAACTTCATTATTTTATTAATTTATACCTTCTTTTCTAATAATGGCATTTTTTTTTCTCTGAGACCCAGACTCCCCTTGTGGTTAGATCTCTGCCCCTTATCTCAGGCATTAAAGGGAAGCTATAGCCACTATTCTAATCTAAGCTTAAGAAGATAAAGAGACAACTTCTAGCTGTTCCACACAGAGACCATCCTTTGCAGATAAGCGAAATCTTCAAAGGGGAGTCGTGCAAACTCTCAATCACCGGTGGGTCGAAGGCAGCTTCAGGCTCATGTGTAAGAGAGAAGCTTGTTGACTAACAGTGCAAGCTGCCTCAGCCCAGATTATCCTTTTTGTGGGCTTTGAGCCTTCTGGAGTCAAAGCACATCCTGCGTTTTAACACGTCCTGGAGCTGGAGAGCCAGGTTCTCACGGCATGCCAGGCTTACAGGTCAGTGAGAGCCTGGGTTAGTCTTACACAGACTAACCCGGGACTGTGCTGTGTGTGAATCAAAGTCCTAGGTCATAACACACTGCTGCAAAAGCTGATGGCCAGAGCTGCATGCAGAAACACGTTTATCCACGATTTACTGGTGAAAGCTAAACCTGATATTAACTCCTATAGGATAATTGCATTGCAATGAATTTCCCACTACATTAGGAATTAAAAGGTACAAACTAAGGCTGCTGAAATGCCCAGAGTTAGGCTACAGGACAAGATGCGACTCCATTTATATTACAGGTAAAATCGTATTTTGGCTAAACATGCGAGCATGATTGATACCAGTATTAGAGTAGCATTAGAATAAATTCTTCTGTGACAAAAGTCATGATCAGGAGTACTGCTGGGATTTGTGAGGCCTTTCTTATAAAACCTACGAGCTGATCAGTGTAGTGCCTTTCTAACACAAATGCTATGGGTAGAGCACATGGTTGTCTGTCACAGATTCTACGTCAGTAACCTGGAGATGTATGAGACGTTTCGCTCCTGCAGAGAGGGTCTTTCAGTGACTTTCTGCTCAGCCAAGGTATGTTGCAAACCTTCCAATCAACAAGCCACCTGCCATCGTTCAAAATTAAAATATCGACCGAGAGTCAACACGTACATTTGATTTCACTGCTCCAGACAACCCCTCCTTTTTACCTAGCAGTAAGCTGAGTTAATTCAAGCTCCATGCTGGCAACCATGCCTCCACCCTAGAGAGAACAAGCAAGAAAGCTAAAGCCCCCGAGTTCCAACCGAGCCGCCAGCGCGACCCTCAGCCCGTCATTTTCGGATACGTACCCAGTACAGCACGTCTGTCCAGCCCTCCATGGTGATGCACTGAAACACCGTGAGCATGGCAAAAGCAAAATTGTCAAAGTTGGTGATGCCGTGCTTAGGTCCCTCCCAGCCCGCCTTGCACTCGGTGCCGTTCTGACACTGCCGCCCGTGGGCAGACTGGGGGGCGCACGGAGACGGGTCGTCCTCCGCAGGTGTATCTTAAAGGAGAGAAGGGGGGAAAACAGCTGAAGGAAACCGTCTGAAGGAAACCGTCTGGCACACCCATAAGCAAGCGAAGGACAGCAGATTTTTAACCCATGTGTTTTGCAGTGAGCCCGACAGGTCTCTCAAGAGCGGTCGCGCTTCGCTTTCTTTTTTTTTTTGCGAAAAATAATAGCCAAGCTGCCAGATTTTATAGTCAACGCTGAGATGAACAACTTTTCCCCCAAAGCATACCCTCCTGTGAGGAAGAATTCACGCCTTTCCACACGACAGGGAGCGCTGGATGAAGGCTCCCATGTTTGCTTAGCTGCGTGCCATGGCCAGCGCTTTCCTACCGCGGTCACCGGGTTCTCCAGCCCTGGCTGGCACTGCCAGAGGAGGCTGAGCCCTGCAGCAGAAGGGCTCCAGTGCTCTGCAGGCTGAGGTGCCGCTGAATTACAGCAGAGAGTGTCCGGAGCTCTGCTCCTTTGGCATTTAGATGAGGGGTGGCATTTTATCACAGCCCAGCGGCACTCAGGAACTCCAAGGCTGCTGTTATTATCCACCCCTTATTCTGTACAGGTGTTCTCAAAGACATGACAACCTAGACAGCAAAGCAAACTAAAGGCTTTGGTATGTAAAGAATGCTCCAGAAAATATTCTTATAGGCACAAAATCTTCTGCAATGTGATTTTTTTTAAATATACAGATTTTGGCTCCTAGCGCCACACTTTTAACAGGTGCAGGTATGTATGTCTGTGTAGGGGAGTGGGTAATAATGTTTGTTTCTCATCTTATTATATGGTAAACAATGTAATTTTCCAAAATTGTGATCACATGCTGATCACGAAAGAATGCCAGAAGCAGTAATATCAGAATTAGATGCTGTAATGTAAATACTTCCAGACAGAATGGAGAAAAATACACCCACTTTAAAGATGCGAAAACCAGAGTGACAGTTCATTATAGTTCTAGCATCATTCCCAGAAAATGAAATCTGCCAACATTATAAAAGCAGAAAATGCAGAACTTCTGAAACAATTTTCTGCTGTACACTATTTTCTTATGAGTTGAACTGAGTACTAGGCATTAATATCCTCTACCACATGAGATATAGCTGCTGTTCAAGATCAATAAATCCAATGAAAATGAACAGATGGTTGGATGAGTGACAGCACAATTGAATTATTTTGAAATGTGAATATTTCTTTCAGCAAATAATTTGAAATAAATAAATTTCCTGATGGATTTAATGTAAAAAAAGTTTCTTCCTATTAATGTAATTTTGTTTTCTTTCTGGTTGCACTTCTAAACAAACAAAATCTTTTGGAAGTGAGTATAGGCTTTTGGCTCTTGCTATTGGATAACTGCGGCCTGTAACTGAACAAAAAAGGTGCTGCCAAGAATTATATATTCCTTTACAATGATCCTGGTTTAAAATAAAGATGCATTTGTGTGTGAGATTAATAATAAAATATATGAGTTGCTCATTTCTGAGACACCATCTCCTGTGTAGCTCAGTCTGCAGGAGTGAAATTGTGAAACCCCTAAGAAGCAGAGAGCAACAGCCGCCCATCTCCTGTGCCAGCAGAAATGCTCTGTCACACGTGGGAAAAGCCTCCCTCTGAAAATCTTTGTGTGTGTGTGTTCCCCTTACCTATCAGTCCCCCTTGCACATGGTAGCAGGTCTTGTGCATCTTCCCCATGAATAACTCCAGTCCAATGATGGCATAGATGATGATGACAAACAGCACCAGCAGGGCAATATGCAACAAAGGGACCATGGCCTTGATAATTGAATTTAAAACCACCTGGAGACCTGCAGAGAGAACAGAAGGAAGCGCTTATCAGCGAGAGAACAAAAATTCAGAGAGGCTATTAATTGCACAGTAATGTTTCAGTTTTTGTTCCCCCTCCCCTGAACTCATTCTCTTGATGATGCAAAGATGTGCATTTACAGATTACCTCCCTCCAGAGGATCCCCAACATTACAAAAATCTACCACCGCTTCCCAGATCCCAGACCAAAGTGAAACAGGTATTACCTCACTTGCCACCAAAATCCCCCCATCCTGAGGAGGGAATGGAGCAGCTAGCTTGCTTGTTCTTGAAAAACAGGCTTAAGGTGCTGCACACACGCTATTAAAGCATGGGAAAAACCAAGAACAGCCAGGCCTGAAGAGGGACAAGGACCATGATAGACACGAGAGGGCAGATGCTGGGGTGCGGAGAGCACAGGGAGAGGTGGCAAACTGAAGCCATGTCCCTACCCTGATGCTTCCAGAAGTCAAGCCAGCCCCAGGCAGAGCCTGAGATGCCCAAGATCCACCAAACCCATGCCGAGTGAGAGCTCCCAGCCCTCTGAGGATCTTCCTGTGCTCCACATCCACCTCACCTAACTTCAGCCTCAACAGAGCGAGAGTCAGGACCAGCAGTGCTGGTTTTGCCCCAAGATTTATGGATCACCTTTTTAACAGAGGCTGCTCAGAAATGGATACGAGCAAAAATGGATATGAGCAAAATACTATTACATGATTGTCAAGGTATGAGACTGCTGAAAGTCCTAATCATGAGCAAGACAAACATTCCCAGAACGGCCCAGGGAAGGTGACTTGTGGCCAAGTTTTCTAAGTCACTAAGCAGCTGTACCCTCAGATGCACTTGACTCCAGCTGCAGATTCCTGTGCCTCCCTCTGTCTCCTTCCCTTCATTTTGTAAAACCAGAACAATAAAGCCAGCCTCATAAGCCTTTAGCAAGGATTTGCATTTACAAAGATCTTAAAGTTATCACTTTGAGTAAGAATAATGGCAATCACTGTCACTGGCAAGTTATTAATGATGAAAGTATTGAGAGACCTCTAGAAATCTGTGGTCTACAAATAGCCCGATCAGAACAATTACAAGCTCATGATTTTGCAATGACTGAGAGCCAGAAGTCATTAATGTCTCCTGCAAATGCTGTCATCTCCTCAGAGAAGTTGGTATTAGCTGTGATTTTTGAAAAATGTGATTCATGAGTTGTAAATGTCTGTTATACATCTGCCAAGAGAGCTTGTGATAACCAATAATCTTTAAAAATCTATCATCTAAGATCTTGGACTTTCTCTTTTTTTTTTTTTTTTCTTAAACTAATTTAAATACTTTCTAATGAGGATGACACATCTCTTGACAAGCACTTTCCCTTGTAGGCAATCCACTTGTCGGCTCACAGCTGAGGCTGAGACTGCCTTTGCTCCACAGCCGTGAGGGAACAAATGTGGCATCAGCAGCCTGGCCAGCAGCACCCCTCACTGCCTGCTGGCAAATACTGGCTGGACGCTGCCATCCCTCAGATGTCAGAACACTTTTTCAGGTGTCTGCAGGTGGTTCAGTTATCTGTTATCAGTTATCTACCCAAAGGATGTGCTGCTCCCCAAAGGCAGTGGCATTCAGCACGGAACATTCTGGCTTTCACAGGCTCTAATGTGAATTACATCATTCAGCACGGAACATTCTGGCTTTCACAGACTCTAATGTGAATTACATTACTGGCAGCATCAAAACATCCTGCGCAAGGGTGGGCCACTCTGCTTGCTCAGTTGCCTCTGGGTGCTTTTCTTGATAAGCAATATCTCATGGGGAAAAAAAAAAAAAATCTGCTGTGCTTGCATGAGGCAGTCAGCCTTTTCCTCTAAATGTCCACATCTCTCAGTCTGCTAATTCTAAATATGCACAGAAAACGAAGCGCAGTCAACACCTGCATTGCTCCAATTCTTTACATTTGTCAGGAATGTTACATTCCCCAGAAAATTAAAACAATGTCTCACCCTCTCCCAAACAAGGTACAACAGTAAAAGAAAGTTAAAAGACTACAGATGGCTGCAAACCTGAAAAAAAAAAAACCCCACGAGCTTTGCAGATTGAAATATTTGTTGCTTCAAATAAATCTTCATGAAAGCAAATACAGGCCTCCCTTTTCAGTACTTTAGGAGTCTTGTTAATCCAAAATGTAGCCAAGCTTATGAGGCTAAGAGTTCTGATACCAGGTTTTATGTAATTTACCCTTAATTATTATTATCATTAATTAATTTTAACATTCATTGTAGGTTATATCCAGTACTCTTGAGAGGGTACTGAGGACAGACAAAAAGATGAACAAAAAAACCTCTCTCCTTTTCAAACCAGCTTCATTAACACCCACAACATCAAAGCGCTTCAGCCCACTAGAGATGCCCAGAGAAGACAGTAGCTGCAGAAAGCAAGGCCCTTGGTGTTAACAAAGCAGCGCTTGTGAAAACAAAGGTCTGCACCACAAACTTCAGATGACGTTTCCATGGTCCGGGGGAACATGTACTACCAGAAGACGTGCAGGACCTTCAGCCAGCTTAATGAGGGAAAAGCTTCTTGGGGATAATAAGCCAGCTTTGCAGAGGACATGAGGTACTGGATGCTTTTAGCATGAACTGATGTGTGTGCTGCCCAGAAATCCCTTTAGGGCAGCCTGCTTTTAAGTCCAGATGATTCCAATAATTAGCAAACTCGAATACGTTACCGACAAAGTATTCGGAGAGTTTCTAAAAGTTAAAAAACCCCACTAACTATGCAAATGCCCTCAGGAGATGACAGGGATGCTGCCTGCAGAAAGGTGGGAGGTGAATGCACATCACCAGGCTCCCCACCTGGCTGTCGAGCCCATTGCTGCAGCGCTGCTGCTGCCTGTAAATTGCTTTATGCCGTCAGGCAGCTGCTGGCAGCACCACGAGCTGCTGCAAGGGATGGCAGCCCTGCCCAGACCCTCGGGAATCTCGCTGTGCTGGCAGAGGGAGAGCAGGGCAGGAGGGATCAGAGGACGGGGGAAGAGCCATGGGTAAGCGCAGCAGAGTCACTTTTCTAATAAAAGCCTCACACGCTCCCAAGCACGTCAAATCTGCGTTCTGGAACCCCGGAGGTGCAGGTGCATTCCTGATCAGAGTGAATCAAGGTGAACCACCCCCTTATCAGCAGTCACAAAGACTTTTCGAAGCAGCGGTGGGAATCCTACACGCCTTTGTGGGCTCTTTCTCTGTGCAGAGGAAGAAAAGAGAGTTCAGCTTCTGAAAGGATGATTCCTCTGTCCCAGCTCACGTATCCTCTTGATCTTTGCATGGTGCAATGCACAGGCATCGCCCCACAGGGGTGTTCACACCGTTGCATATTTTTGGCATTGTTTTCTCACTTGCGGAGGTAAGGCTCGCACTCCTAGCGAGGAGCTGTGCAGCTGATAATCGTAATTAAACCAGAGTGCCTGGTGACCTGATCAGACTGCAGAGCTGGCCTCTGGATTTAAAGGAGGTGATGCCAAGGGCTGCTTTCCACAGCAGAGCCGAGTTCTCACAGCGCTGTTTGCAGAGGCTGGCAATGACAGCACTGCCCAACCACAAACACAGGGTCTTGAACTTAAGCCCTGAGAAATAAATATAAAAACAACGGGTTTTCAAATATTTGGCATTCTAAGCCTACTTATTTGTGTGCTAGGCTCTCTCCAGGCATCTGCTTAGGTGCAGCATCTGCCTTGAGGAGCTCGCTCTGGGCTGGACACAGAGAACTGCACAGGGATTAGGGAAAGTGCAACCAAAGGGATTGTTTGCACTTTTTCAGCCCACACTTTTCATCTGTTAATAATTGAAGATCTTAAACAACCCCCAGTATTTATTTTAAGAGCACTTCAGTTTACCTTTTAAAAAAAAAAAATCCTCTTGGCTGCGTTCTGTTGGCTGACACTGATTCCATAAATGTTTCAGCAAGCAAAACACGTTAATGCCATTCCCTGGGCTCACAGAATTTAGCATTTATTTACACTGATGAAACATTTTAAATATTTATTACATGGGAAAAACATTGCTTTTTATACCAGGTCGAGTCCTTTTTAGCCTCTAGAGGACTGCATTAACCCAAAAGTTTAGAGCACAGCTGGGAAGAAGAGGGACTATGGAAGAACAGGGGCAAAAAGCTTCTACTAAATAACATTGCTCTTTCTCAGAGCTATGGGAAGTGCACTTTTAGGGCTGCTGCAGGTGTTTCAGAGCTGTTATATGATGCTGTGTTTTCCTCTCAGGAAGATGATGAGAGGGGCTGGTTGCTGTCTGATCGATTCAGGCAGCTGTTGAAGAATGCACTGGGCCTTTGAGCACCTAAAGCAATGGGATTACCTACATATCCCCTTGTGTACTTACAAGGTGTTTTTTTTTTTTGGATTCCAACCTATGTTTAGCAAGATGGCGCAAGAAAAAGACCCAGCTGCTAAAATGCGCTTGGCATTGTTGCACTGTGGAACACATCCAAGGAAATTAATGGTAGGTTTGGTAATACAGAATTCCTTTCAAGAAAGACATGCCTATAAAAACGAAGACAATTCTTGGAAACACCCAACTTGCCTTTTTTTTTTTTTTTTTCCAAGACTGTGAACTTTCAGACCTGAAAAAAAAATTTTTTCTGAGATTGATTCTGCCAGGTTTTTTCTCAAAAAGACAAAATCTCTTCTTTGTTGCACAGTGGTGTTCATAAATTCCCAATTAATTAATGCATGAGTGCTAATTACCTCACATTTCCTGCCCTTTTTACCTTTGGTTTTCTGTCCTTTTGTACCCCTCATGTTTCCCACTCTTTTCACCCTCCTTTTTCACCTCACATTTCCTGCCATTTTCCACTTCATGTTTCCCACCATTTTATCTCTCTTTTCCTGCTCTTTCTCCCTCTATTTAAACACTTCAAATGTTGGGAGAAGGAGGATTTCCTCTGAATTTAAACCCTTAAAACCACGGGAAAACAGGGATTCCCTTGCAATTTAAGCCTTAAAATGATGGAAATGGGGGATTGTCCCTCAACTCTAACCCATAAAATGGCATCAGAAAGGTTATCCCCTTCCATTTAAACTAGAAAACGCCAATTCCTCTTCAAATGATGCCTTTAAATCATGGAAAAGTTTGGGTTTCCTTTCAACTGCTACCCTTAAAATCACAGGTGAAGATTTAAACACAAACTATAAACTCCAATTTAAACACAAACCAGATAACTCCAATTTAAACACATACAATAATGAAAAAGGAGGTTTTCCCCTCAAATTAAACCCCTTTTCCATCAAGCCCCTCCTTTTTTGCTGGGATGCAGTAGGGAGGGGAGTGCACTGGGGCACTGGGATGGGACTGAGAGCACTCGGGCGGGACTGGAGGCGCTGGGATGGGACTGGGAAGGTGAAATCAGAGAAAGAAAAAGGCTCCTCGCTGCGGCCCCAGGCTGCCCCCCCGCTCAGGTGCGCTCCTCATCCTCACTGAGAGCACCTGGTGCTGCTTCACCCCTCCTCATCCTCACCTGGGGCGGCTTCATTCCTCCTCATCCTCACCTGGCGCTGCTTCATCCCTCCTCATCCTCACTGAGAGCACCTGGGGCTGCTTCTTTTCAGCCTTCTCTTTGTCTCTCAGTTTCATAGTTCTTAGGTTTTTTCTCACACACGGGTGTTATAAATAGAAGCAATGTTTTCCTTAATTCAAGGTAGTTTACATTCTTGTTTTAGAGCTATGGACAGCTGATGGACAGTTGTTGACTAATGAGATGGGGAGAGGTGTCAGCCTTCTCCCCCAGTCCCTGGCCTTTGTAGAAATACTATAACATGGAGTTAGATTTTGTAATAAACAGTTCATGCCTTCTCACCAAAGTGAGAGTGTGTGTGTGTGTGTGTCTAACAACGACACTGCACCTTTCACCTTGAGCCATCCCTTCACCTGAGCCCCTTTTCTGGGCTCAGACTTCTGCCTGCTACCTGCTTGGGGAGCGGCTGAGTTCTGCAGGCAAAGATTCAAATGTTCTTGTGATGTCGGTCTCGGAACTGACGTCGAGGCCTGGCCAAGCAGACTCCTCTCTCACAATTTCTCTTCGATTTTGGATCAAACCTGGTTTGCTGGACAGGGCAGCTTCCTGTTCCCACCACATGTGTAGCCCAGATCTTCAGAGGAAGCATGCCCTGAGTCTGCTCTTCCATTGGTTTTGCAGGGATATATGTTACCTACGCCACGGGCTTGCCTGAACCTCATACCTGCTTGACGCTGTTCATCACACACACTTTGATCAGAAGGCATGAAACTATGAATTAACTTCATTTGAAGAGATCCGACTCAATTTTATAGTATTTTTACAAAGGCCAGGGACTGGGGGAGAAGGCTGACACCTCTCCCCATTGATCAAGACAACTGTCCATCAGCTGTCCGTATCTCTAAGAACAAGAATGAAAACTACCTTGAAATTATGATAAACATTTGCCGGTGTTTACAGACCAGAGTGTGAGAAGAAACCCAAACCATGAAACTGTGAAACAGAAGAGAAGCTGAGAACATCAGGGTGACACCTGCTCAGGTATGAGGAGGTGTGAGTTATCAGGCACAGCCTCATATAGATGACCTCAGAAGGGAGCAGGAACAACAGGGAAAGGAGAGGACCATCCCTCCCCTGCCTTCCCATACAAACAAAAATATACATTTACCTACTTCAGCCAATGCCAGGGGTGTGGGAAGCAATTCTTTCCCTGCTAATACAGCTCAGAAGAAAACTGCTGCTTTGTGCGAGCAAGGAGGAAGCAGGGGAGGATTTGTGGCTCAGCACAGGGCCTGAGTCAAGTCACTCCTGGGAACCACTCTGAAGGGGCAGAGTTCATGCACCATCCCCAGCCACCAGCAAGGCCTAGCCACAAATCACATTTATTTCTGACAATACACCAAGAGACTGCCGCTACAGTTCTATTTCCAAAGCACAAGAAATATAAGCAGTAATATTCCCCAAAGTGGATGTTTATCACTTAATAAATGTAGACACATCGGCTAAGAAAATTGAAAAATATTAAATATTCATAAATATGAAAGGTTTTATAGCAATTTCAAAGGAAGCCTGAAAAACAACAGACAGTTTTAGCACAAAAAAAGGTCCACAGTCATGGCAAGATATCTCAGATAAGTACATCTACAATGATTTGTGAGAAAAAAACATTGAGAACTTTCTTCACCAGTGTTGCAAAAGGAAATCAAATCACACAGTTCATTTAAGGACAGCTGTACAATAGCAATTTGGGGAGGTAGACTTTTTCTGTCTTGCTGGATTCTCAAAATATTAGTGGCAGATTGCTAGATAAAGTAATTCTGTGGGTGTAGCCCAGCATTCTTGGGACTGCAGATGTCATTTCTATTTCAAGAATAATTGGGAAAGTCTTGGAATAGTAAGGAAAGACATAACACAGGACAGAAAACTAGCTGATGTGAAAAGAAATAGGAAAGAAAATTTCCAAGCTGGAGGGTGACTGTGGAGTAGGCAATGCCATTTAAACATATACAGGCACTCAATTCAAAACCACGTGCTGTAAAAAAATAGAAAAAAAGAAAGTTTTGGCATCTGCTCACGATGTTCTCATTCCTGCATTTCCAAACCACGTTTTCATTGACTTCTTAAACCAAAACAATTCATACAAATGGGCCTGTGGACGTGAACACAATTGTTCTGTGTTTGCCAAGTCTTGCAATACCACCCTTGCCTCATCCTTTGAGGCCAGCAAGGATCAGCAGAACAAAACCAAGAGCCACCACAAAACCCAGCTCCTCTTTCTGGATCCTTTTCTCTTGGGAAGCAGCTCAGCTCGGGTATCCTCTGCCTGCCAGAGTGACCCAACCCAGGCAGACAACAGAGCTTGTCCTGGGCACGGCGGCCCCAGCTTGAGGAGAGTGCCTGGATAAATGTACCCTTGGCTGAGGCTCCCTGACTCTCTGCTGGAAGAGACCCCTACCACTCACAGAAGCATCCCTCTCTCCTCCTCCTGGGCAGCTTTGACTTTTTTTAGTAGCCCAAAAAACGTTTGACTTTTGTTCAAAGTATGTAACTGTCCACTTTCTTATAAAGATGCCCGGTGATTAACGAGACTTTCTTCATCTTCCCAGTTCCAGCATACGGGGTAGCCCCGGCAAGTTCAGCCTAACCATTTGATTTTAGCTCAGTTCAGCTGAGGATGAGAGCCAGGCAAGACCTTCGGACTTTAAATGTAAAAAAAAATCAAACCCAAAACCGGTGTGGTGTCCCTCGCATGCAGCTACCTGAACACAGAGGAAGAGCATGGAGAGAAAAGCAGCAGCTAAGTGCCTACAGAAAATTCCGCGTTACAGAGCAAAGGGCCATCTAGAACAAAACCAAAATGAAGTCCAGCGAGCAAACTCCAAAGCTGTTTTGAACAAAGACCACAGCGTGCTGCCAAGCAGTCTTACACAGAGCGGGGAGGTTGAGGTCAAGTACTCTCTGCCAGACAGAGGCTTCCAAAGATGGATTAAAGTTAAGGCAGGTAAAGGGCATTCAGGAGCCCTGGCAGTTCCTAGGCCAGCAAGGATCAGCTGTCACTATTTCCCAGGAAACGGCTTTGATTTTCTGCTGAGAGGATGATCATGGGCTGAGAAAACCATTCATGGGGTCCCTGTAAAGGTTTTATCTATTCCTAACCACCGTGAAGGATCGCAGACAGGAAGAATTCTTCTTGGCTCCTCTTCCTGCAGAGCCATCCAAACCCAAAGACAGTCTGGCCTAAGGACTGCCCCAGTTCTCAGTGAAATGACCCATCACATTTCTATTTTTTAAATTTGTTCCTGTGCAGGCACAGCTGTGACAGGGAACAATATTTGCAGGGGGAAGTTTCAGTCTGGTCCCGTGCCACTGGATTCAATCAGAAAACTGGTGTAGGAATATGTCACCATGCTGTACTGTCTTCAGTCTGGTCAGGTGAGCATAAAAAACAAAACCCAAGCCAGTAGTTAAACAAGCTCTGAGCCGAGATAATGATGGAAAAACCTTGTTTCAGGATGTCAAATGCTGTTGTATGCAGCTCTGAAAAATTGAATACACATGTCCTAAGGAAACAGTTTTGCAAACAAGGAACTTTGAAAACCTGGAAGAGCTAAAGCCTCGTGGTAGCAGAAATGGGCTCAAAGCAATTTGGTGTCAAACATTTGAGTGGAAGATCAATGAATTTTGGGTTGCAAACACCTTTACAAAATTGTTTAAATCTTTTACAGTTAGTGACAGAATTCCTCAGGTAAGTGGACATTAGTCTCCTTTTTGTATTATAAACAATAAAGAGTATTTTATTTGTTTGATGTCCTTCTTTAGATGCTCGAACTCATCACTTGTGAACAGGTTTAGAAAAGGCAAAAGCTTAAAAGGTAACAAGTGTTTACAAGGACTCTGTAAATGTAGAAATCCAGCCAGGGATGATAAGATTACAGCTTTGTAGTACGTAAAGAAAAATATATTGATGAAAGAAATTGATCTTCTCGGAGGTTAAACACTCCAGCAAATAACAAGTGGCTTACCATGAGTCACACAAAGTTTGAACTTCTCATGACAGAAGAATTACAACAAAATATTGGATAAAGTCTGAAACTTTGTCTTTAGACATTTGTGTAGAAGTACAGCACTGTGTATGACAAATAAGAGGTTACATAGCCCTGGAGAGGAAAACCCACCCAACCTCCCACCTTGGGCTGGTGCTGAATGAGCACAGGTGGGACCGAGCTCTGGAGAGACACAGCGTGGCACTTTCAAATCACTGTCGTGGAGGGTTTCTAGGAGAATTCCGAGAGTCTAACAATAGGAAGGTGCCTGAGCAGGCACTTAAAGAACTGATGCAAACCCCACAGTGAGGGATCATTGCTGTGGTACTGGCTTGATGCACGCGTGGGATTTGTTTTCTCTTCCTAAACAACTGAAATAAAGAGACGTGGCCAGACAAGCCTGAGCAACTCTGACTCTTGGTTTTAAGAATAAAGAGTGGATTTAAGCACTTATCAACTCAGTGGTTAATCAGTCCTGTCTCAGAATAACTAAAACTCCAGCTTTCTTTCTTTTCCTGAGAAAAGAGAGCTGCTTTTGATTTTTATAAACCTGATTAGACTTAAAACTCTGCTTGCACACATCAGATAATGAAACGCTTTAGGGGAAAAAAATGCTTTCTGATATAATAAGCAAAACGTCCTTTAGCTCACTAGGCAGCCCCAGTGTGTTTGGACAGAAAAATTAATGGTTGCCATTTTCACAAAGTTGTATTTGCCAGAAGAAAGAGTGGTTCTTTATTGGTATTTACTTTCTTTGCAACTCTCTTTACAACTTGCATGGTTCAAAGGCCTTTTTGTACAGATTGTGTATGTGTTGCTAGAATGCACTGAAATTAAACATTTATTTATTTTTAATTTCCTTTTACATATAACAAGCTGTTAAGGGGGAATCATAAGGCTCTCCTGCAGCAATCTGAATGGCTAATTAAAATTCTTAACAGATACAGAAATACACAAATCTAAATCTGAGAGGAATTTTACTTCCTCCAAAGCAAAGTTTTAAAGTGAAATCATCTCAGCACTGGAATACGAAAAGTAAAAGGTGGGCTAAAGGCTGAGTTTAAATTTTCAGCTATACTGTGAGGGGAAGGGTGAGACTCAATGCTAAATTCTGTCATTGGGTACTGTTTATATTAAAAACCAGAACTGTTAGATTTAGAACAAGCCTTTGTAAAGCCTTGTGTAAGTCAAACCAATTGTATATTCATACCTGGCTGTATTGGTTTGACTTCTGACCAAGACATCAAACCTGATTTAAAGGAACTTTACCCTTTGGTACTTTTCAATATAAATAAAACCCAATGTACAGCAACAACCTACAAGAAAATTCCATTGCAGAAATGTCTTGGACAACTTATTGCAGGAAAAGAACCCAGACAAGCCCAACCAATAACCAAAACCAACAACCAGTGCAAAATAACAGAGAGAAATGTCAGGCAGGCTGCTAGTTTAATGTGTGAGCAACAGTGTGTGAGCAATAATAGAAAATAACCACCCCCAACAGATTATACTTCTAAGATGTACAGCATTTGCTATGCCCCAGTTCTCACAGCACTGCCTTAGCCCTCTGCAAGGCCGTGTGGTTGAAAGATGAGATGCTTGAAGAAAGTTTAGAGAGGACGTTTTGTAATCCTGTAAAGAAATTGAATTTCTAGAGCCCTTTCCACGGCTAAAGAAAACAACATTTAGTAAGGCCTGTGGAAAGAAGTGACAAAAACAGAATTTTTATGATTTCTTCTATTTCTTTTATCCTGTGAGCTACATTCTGTCAAAAATGCTTCTGATGTAAAACTGTTGAGCAGCCTTAGCAGTTCAGAAATCGAAAAAAAAAAAAAAACGATTCTTTGCAGAGGGTTAGCAGATGTTTTCTGAATTGTGATTGATGTGGCAGGGCAAACCAGCAGAAGATAATCTAAAACTGAAAAAATAAAAGGCATAGCTACTCAAACAACTCATAAAAAATAGTTGCAACAGAGGGCAAAACACATATGGGATAGGTTATTGTTACATGTGTTAGACAGGAATTGGATTTGCTTCTGGAAAAAGGGGAGATTAAGAAAGATGTCTGATCTCCTTCCCTTTTTCCCTGGCACAAGGAAAACTTAGATAAAATCTTAAGAGACTGGGCAGGTTAGGTGGGCTGCCATTTCCATAGTTCCCAATGATTCCAACAGCAAATTATTGGTTCCATCAGAAGGCAGCTTAATTATTGAAAAGTTTATTAGTTGTTCATAGCAGCCTGTGCTCTCATCTAGCACAGTAATAGCATGCAGACAGAACTAAGAAGGCAGTACCTAATTTCGGAGAAATCTAGATTAAAGAGAAGAGGGAGGCTCTCCCACAGATTTATGAAGACATCGAAACTTAAAAATATTATTTCCTCATTTTTGCCTGTACTTAATTCACGCTTTGATGTTTGTTTGCTTGTTTTTTCTACTATAGCACTTGTACAAGATGCAATGTTATTATAAATTCAGATCATCGCTAAAACCAAAAAATATTGGCAGGCCTAAAATGCATTCACTGGTTGAGAGGTCTATCTGTCTGCTGCTCGGTGCCTCGCTGATATTTTGATAATGCTTTGTGAAAATCACAACAAGCACCACAGACATCCAACACGGCTTTGGGAAGGCTTGGACAGACAGAGGTAACTGCAATGATGCCAGAGTTGTGGAACACCCACGAACCATTTGTGCCCTGAGCAAAGCCCACGGACTCTCCTGTGCCCCACCTCTGAGTTGATTGCTACCCAGTGCGTGTGCCAGCCACATCCTTGGGACAGGATGAGAAAGGGAATGTCAGAAAGTCCCATCGGGACAGCAGCACGTTGAGAGACACACAGTTATTCTCGAGAAAACGAGCAAAGGACTCCAAATCACTGCTTACAATTAACAAGCAATGGAAAATTCAGCCAGCTGAAATCAAAGTGTGCAGCCACATTTGTTGTAAGCTCGGGATGACACCAGCTGCAGCAGAGGTGCCATCTGGGAGAGAAAAACCCCGAGCAGGTCGTGCCCGTACTACCTTGATGTGGAACAGCCAAATCTTCCCTCCCAGCGTGGTGGCAGCGATTTCCAGAGAGAGCTGGGAACCCAACGTGCCCCTGCGGGTACCAGTCACCACAGCCTGCACAGACACAGCGCAGACTCTCCTGAGGAGACAGCAGATGGCATTCTTCGATTTTTAGAGGCTTCAGCACCAGCCTCTCGGTGGCACGGGCTCCCTTTCAGACCTGTGCCCTACCTCCAGGCTGAATGAGAGCTCTGGGCATTACTTGGAGAATGGAAAGAAGGTACTAGAAATGTCTGACCCGTCCAGAGCCCTTCTGGAAATTCTCTCACTAAGCCAACAGAGATTTTTTTGCTATCTCCCTGTCTGCTCTTTGATGTCAGCATGGGGTTTGTTTTCTTCATTTGGGAGGGGACTGCCTACACCCTGATGTGGTCCCATATAATGATATTGGGATTTTTTCCGTTGGGAAGACATGCTGAATAATCATGCCAGCATGCACAGAAACTGGTAGGATAAAGGCTGAGGCAGTTATTGGGTACATTTGTAGTCAGTGTTATTTTTAAAAGAGCTACACAGAAAAGATCAAATAAATATTTCCCTGTTTTCATTTGCATTCCTTAAATATGAGAGAAATCTTTTCAAGAGCAGCAACGTGCCTCTGTGAGTAATCCTCCTCGGCAAGATAAACCCCTCTCTGCTACTGCTACACAGAGTTAACTTCTTCTGCCATAAATTACATCATTCTGCAGGCTGTACCTCTCAGGGAAGCATGGTTGAGTTCCTGATTGTGTAATCCCTACTCACAGGAATGATTCCTACCTAAGGGAGACGCCACTCTGGAATCAAATTACTCCCTTGAGTAAGTAAATAAAGGACGAGCAGGCACGTGTAGAGTTTGCCTTCACTAGGAAGAAACGAGCCTAATGAGGACATTTCGTTCAGACTGTTCCATCCTTTCTAATCCACTCCCTCCCCATTTGTAACGAAAGCAAAACAAATTGTCCATTTGGGACTAAAAACGGCGAGGCAAGGACATGGGAAGGGTGGTGCAGCTTGTCCTCTCAGGGTCCTGCATGTGCTGGAGAGATGGCACACAGGGTTGAGAAGTCCTGTTCAAGAATGAAGGAGAACATCAGGGAACACATTTGCTACAGCTTCTGGACCTCAAGAGAAAATGAAGGAACTGGGCTTGGCAAAAACTGACATTTTTAATGTGACAACAGCAAAATTTAGGGCAGAACTAATATTTGGAAGCCAAAATTTGCCTAAATGAATATGAAGTAACTCCCTGTGTTTCCAAGGACCTTCATCTCCTAGGAGAGGTGGCAGTGAACTGCCAAGTGTAGTGTTTCCTCCTCATACAGCTTACTGCCCTCTTTATTTCCTCCGCACCAACCTTTCAATCTTGGGGAGCTCTGATGAGGCCACTTCTCCTGTCTCCTTCCACTGAGGGCCAGCCGCAGTCCTCCTCTGGTGTGCAGGTCAAAGCACAACCTCAGCAGGGCAAATTGAAGCCCCTTGCTCCAGGGAATAATTGCAAATCACCTGCAAGACACCCCTGTCAACTGTACCTTGCCAGAAGCAAACACATTTTAAAAGAATGTGGACTTCCTTACTGCCAGTTAGCACTTCCTTAAGGCTTAATGCCTGCTATTCAACACATAGAAACAGTCATTGGCTCAACTTTTCTTTGCCATATTCCAAAAACACGTGGTTATCCAGGGAGGTGTCACTGTGGATTCCTTGAATCCTCTGTGTTTATTACATCTATCACAGAATTTCCTCAGCTCTACAACGTGGTGTTAATTTTCTTTCACAGAACAGGAAAATAATGAGAGATTGCAGTTGAAAAGTTTGATTGGGCACCGGGAAAAAAAAAAAAAATCCCGAATGCAAATCAGATATAATTGCATTGAACATGCTTTGTTTCAACAGCTGCAGAATGGAATCATTGCAATGCGCTGAGCTGGGCTGTCTCAGTGGCTGGGAAGGAGGAGGGCAATCCCAGGCCGAGTGCCTGGGATGGACCAGGGGGAATGTCACCACTGCACATTGAGATACAGAGAGAGAGAGAGCTGTGTGGTTGAAAGGTGAGATGCTTGAAGAAAGTGTAGAGGGGATGTTTTGTAATCCTGTAAAAAAACTGAATTTCTAGAGCCATTTCCACTGCTAAAGAAAACAACATTTAGTAAGGCCTGTGGAAAGAAGTGACAAAAACAGAATTTTTATGATTTCTTCTATTTCTTTTATCCTGTGAGCTACACTCCGTCAAAATTCCTGACACCATCTAGGGCTGCTCTCGGTCCTGTCCTCACCCTCCAGCAAAGTGGTTTGGCAGACCCGAGTTGGAATCATGCTACAGGTGAGAACAGCGCATTTCCCCTGGGAAGGGACACTGGAGGGTGGTTAAACATCACCGTTTTGATCTCCCTGCTTTGCACAGCCCAGGCAGAATGGAAGCTCCAGAGGCAGAGTGCCTGCAGCAGGAACTGGGCTCCCTGCGTGGTGCTTGACCCCTCCTCACTGCCCCAGCCCTCTATTCGCACCAAGCAGAGGGGCCCTGAGGATGTTCCAAACACAACCAAGTCCAGTTTGGCTTCTAGAATAACTCAGGTGCCCGAGGATTACACAAGAGAGGAAATGTTGCATCTGTTCCCCCCTGGTTAAGTCAACTACCTCTAAACCAGGTGCAGTGGAAGGCAAAGTCTCTGCTGTGGTCTCAGTTTCTAGCTCACAGCTTTAAGAGCTCTTCTCGTGGGCAACAAGCACCAAACAGCCATCTTACTATAAATCATTCAATAGCAAATATCAAGTCCTGGAATCAAGGATGAGATAGAGCAGTTGCTTAGTCTTACATTAGAGGGATGACCGTGGTGGTTCTGACGTGTCTCTGCTGTCTTAGGTCTGTAAGTAACTCTGTATTTCACTACAAATGTCCCCCCATATTTTTCTTTCATGGGGAACTATCGCTGAATTATGAGCCCATATGGACAGAATTCCCCTCTGATTTCAAATTATCTGATTAGAACATATCCCTTGAGAAGGGGGAGGAAAAAAATATTGCCAGTCTTAGTGTTAAGAAAAGCCATTATTGGAAAATACAGAGTATAACCTCAATATCCTGTAAGCGTTTGAAAGCTTTTGCTCTTTTTTTCTCCACAAAAAACTGATTGTAATTTAGCGCACACAGTGTATTTAAGCAGTCCCACACAAAACCACCTAGATAAGGAAAAAATCCACTCCTATCACACCTGTGATTCCTTGCCTCACCTACATGCAATAATATGGCAAATTAACAATTAAGACAACTGGGTGAGTTTGCCAATCCAGCCATGAGCAAAGCCTTTTCTCATGCATTACTCTCCCCGTGGAGCCCTCAGGGTGTATTTTACTTCTCATCTTCATTGCTGTAGGTGGTGAATGTGGCATCAAATGCACAGACCTGGATGGCTCAGATCTGTCAGGACATTGCAAGGAAAGGCAATGTACTTTCCTACCTGCTACTAAGTGCAAAAGAATATTTTGATTAATGCCAGAGAGTTTGGGATAAGGATAGAAGTGCAACAAATATGGAGTAGAGAACACTGCTGAGACTGAGATAGCATTATACATTTTAATACAGCATTTCAGGGGGGATTACTAATTGTAATGAGACAGACCAAGATCTAAAAATATCTAAATTTTTCATCCACCTCGAATGAAGGTGCCCAATTTTCTCATCAACTCAGAGTAATCGTGGACTTCAACATAAGCCTCACTGTGAAAAAGTATGTGTCCTAGTTAATTATTTAAATACACAAAGAAGTAGTCATCTCTGGGCATTCACACATGAAAATCCTGGTCGTATTTAATTCTAAATCAGAAATGTGCTGTGCCAGTTGAATGCTGCCGTGTCACTAACCGGACACTGCATTGTCACGGGGAGGGTTTGGCTCAGGTCCTTCTGCTCCTTCCCTTTCGCTGTTACACAACTGCTGGATCTCCAGCAGACCATGGAAGTACTGCTGCTGGAGAGGCACCTACACTGCCTTTGAGCAACTCCTCTGCTGCAAGGCTCCAGTGAAGCTTGAACACGTCACAGGCTTAGCTTTCTGTGGTTTTAAAATAAAAATAATAAATTAAAAAAAAAAGAGGCATTATGGCAAGTTTTTGTTCCAGCGGAACAGTCAAGTTTCCTCTCCAGCTTCTTTGAGAGTAGCAGGGCCTTCTGCCCACATAAATCTGTGTTGTCAGCAGAGGATCCCTTTCAAAACACAAATATGGGGCAGGGCAGCTACTCACATCATATGACTTCCAAATTGCCTAGAAGAGCTTATCAATTAAGTCTGGCAAATATCAGATAGACAATAACCAGTGGCAAAAATGCAGTTACATGAAGACAAAGTACCACATAAAGAGGATGAGCAGAAGGTATGAGGTGGTCTAATTGAGCAGCACGAATAAAGGTGATAGAAATGGAATTAATAAGTTAAAAGGGCATGAGCTAGCGTGCGTAGGAGTAACTCATTGCCCTTTCCAATAGTCAGGAGTGATTTTCTTTTTTAATTGGATCATGTTTCCTTGCTGCCCAATTGAATGCTTCTTCTTGCCCTCCTGAAGTACAAAATGTTTAAAACAAGTTTTAAAATATGTAATAACATAAAACCGAGGGAGAAGAGCAATCAACAGGAAACTCTTAGCACAAAAGGGCTGACTTGATTCTGTCCCTAGAAAGCTTTACAATGCTTTACACTCCTGCCAAAGGAGATACTGGCTAAGTTTCCAAGACACTAAAGTGATTAAGTTTTGGTAGACATGCTGATTTTGCACTCGTCTACTTATGCCCATCAAGGGAATTGTTTTCCTTCTCTCTCCTTGCTCAAGCCATTACATTGATCTTAATGCCACACATTAAGACAGGTGCTCTAAAGCAGGTGTGACGTTTTCCTTACAAGGAGACCTCTTTGGTACTCCAGCAGTGAAGCTCTTTCAGCGACCAAAATAAAGTGTGCGCTGCAAGAACTGTGTTAATATGACAGTAACAGAACAGCTGAACAGTGAGATCTGGCCTGTGTATCAATGATGGCAAGTGCTTAGACCTCATTTTCAAAAGTGACTTTACTACGATGAGACCTAAATCATCCGTGTGCTCTGCAAAATAATCACCATGCATCTACACATTAATGCCAGGCTAGAAGGGCTCAGTGTGGACCATTTTTCCAGAGGCAGTAGGACTTAAAAAAAAAGTGGTGGGGAAAAAAGAGTTTGCTTGATTAGCTCAGAAACTCTATTTTGTACACAAAGCAACTGCCAGCACTGGGATGACAGCTGTGGAAAGTATCCAATTTACTGCTCTGCCATACACCTCACACAGTCACCATAAGAACTGTACCTCTCACTCAAAAAAAATGTTTTCTGGAAAAGAACTCAAACTACTTAAAAAAAAAAAACCTGACGCACAAAAAACCCCTAAAGCCAAACCCAACTGATCCCTGTGGAATTTCTTAGAAATGTGTAAATACTTAACGCTATTTTTTAAAGTAGTTCTGGGAACCCAAAGGCTTTGAATTCAGGGCCTTTGAAGGCTTCTCCCATGATGGCACAGTTGCTTTTTGTGACATGGATAAAAAAAATGTCTGTCTTATCTTTTGAACAAAATGTCTGTTTTCTTCCTTACGACAAGTGGTCTTGTGAATGTCCACGTAACCACAAAGCATGAAAGTGTCATCTGTTCTCTTAAAGATTATGAAATATTGATGTGCCCACAACCGTCATCCAGATGTAGTCTTCAGGCTTTGTTGAATTCGTGATCTAGAAACCCTTTTGATTTTAGGAGGCACTAATGTACTCTGGGGCCCTGGGCAGTTTGATCCTAACAAAGATTGTCAAAGGTGCCTTTTTGCCCGTGGGTGAACCAGCTTTGCTTGCACATGAACCACTTATGGCACTGGACAGTGCCCCATTTCTTGGTAGAGACATTTACTGGCAAGAGACAGCCAAGTTCCAGGAATTAAGCCTGCATAGGACTTGGAAAAAAGGGATTGTGAGCTCTTAACATCCTCCATCCATCTATCTGGAGCTGTTGGATTGTCATGTTGACCTAAATGTCTAGCACTGGTAGCCAATAGGAGACATAAATAATTAGAAGCCACTTCTGGAAGTGTTAAATCTCGAACTTATGTTTCCAGCTCTCAATCCGCAAAATGCAGACACCAGTGATTTACTTCAGAGGGCAATTAGTATGTCTTTCCCCCACCTCAAATCAAACTTATGTGGAAACTCCCTTTATGCTGAGGCAGGTCTTCAAATGCACAAACCTGAATACAAAACACGGCTCTCTTAAATTGGATTATTTCCTATGCATTGAGCCAGAGAGAAAAAAATCCACATAAACTCCTTGTGACTCAGAAAAAATTATTCCATGCTGCAAGCCAATCTCTCCATCTCAGAGAAATTATTTCCCAAGACCAATCCTAATGGGTTTAAGATTTGCATGCAAAAATTCACCATGTGTTTCACGAATCTGTTTTATAGGAATCATTGTGCTTTGCACACTTTTTTTTTTTTTCCCCCCCAAATAGTGGTAGCTAGATGTGGACCTCAAGCCAAGCAGCAGATGTTGGAATTTCCATGCAGAAGGCGGTTGCCAGTGACCCAGAGGATCCCCTCTTACTAAAGAGATGCTGCTTCCATACAGAGTCTGTTGCGTGAGAAGGAACTGCAGCGTATGTTACATTCATGTTATTTTAGGGCAGATCTCTGCAGGGTTTTTTTTCCTTCCAGGGGAAAAGCCTTCTGCATTTTGGAAGGGCAAGGAAGCAAAAAGCATTTCTTTACAGATGGCAAAACACTGCAAGTGCAACGTTGGTAACTCAGCCACTGGTGTTTATGCTGCCTCAGGGGCAGAACTTGAATGCGACCTGAGGCTTGACTTCTAAACCTCTGCACTAAACTTACATAAGAATGTAATCCTGTAATGTGCTATTTATGGCTAGCTTAGGCAACCTTACCTAAAAGGCCTCATGAGAAAAGTTACACTCTGATACATACGGATGCCACAACATCTATTCCAGGCTAATCAACAGGCATTTGTACAATTAGAAAGTGCCCAGTCAAGACTGAGGCTGCATTAGCTGCAGATCTCAGTAGGCTTTTTAAAGCCAGGCTGGCTCCCAAGAAGCCTGGTTTTACAAATGTGTGCCTAGCCAGAACCAGAAAGATTCATAGAGGCTGCCTGTCAGGTGAAGCTGATGGTTTGCCGGCTTCCCACTGCACCAGCACTTTACTGTCTAGACCAAGTGTTTGTTAGTCTGTACCAGGCTCCCTGGCTCTGCTCTGGTTCAAATTAAAAACTCCCCGATGAGAAAGCTCCCAAATCACTGTTAGACAGTCCATGCTGGGATCGAGATCGTACCTGCATCTGGATATAAACCGTGTCAGGCTCGGTTCCCTCAGCTTCCCCAGGCCCTCCAGAGCACCAAGCACACGGCTGAGCTCAGTCTGTTCCAGAACAGCTGACATCACACAGTTCATGGCACCTCCACTCCAGGTTTTTGCATGACTGAGGTTAGAAGTGCTTCGAGATACCAGCCTAGCAAGATCCTCAAATAAAAATAAACAAAGTGCTCCCTACAGCTATTCTGGAGAGGATTAACTCCTTTTCTGCTCACTGCATCTCTCTTGGCTATAATCATGGAGACCAAGGACAGTTTTCAACCCCCTCTCTCTCCAGAAGGTAAACAGGTCCCATCCATAAAAACTCTCCAGCCAAGTGATACAATTTTCTCACATTGTCATGTCCATATTCCACCTCCACAGTGGAACTACCAGACTTAGTTACTCATAGCTTCATTGTAAACACGAAAATGGATGAAAGACTATCAAACTCTGCTTGAGGACTTTCTCAGAGGCATTACAAACAATTTATGCAAATCAGACTAACAGAACATGAGTGTGTCGTTGCCCTGTGTTCTGTTGCTTCTCATTTGCTCCCAGTTCTCTTGATCTGAACATCACATGCAAAGAAGAAAATGCAATTTTAATGAAAAAGTTCCTCTCCCTCCAAAACCAGCACATATGACCATACAGAATTTCCATCAAAGCCAAGAATTTATAATACCAAAACTTCACAAAGATTTCACAATCATTTAAAGGATGTTATGCTTGAAATCACAAAAATCCTGGCTCTTCCCCTTTCATTATTTAAAAAGGTTGCACAATCAGACTGACACAACATGAAGCTTCCATTCCTTTTCAGCTCCTCTTTGGTCATGCTTTGATTAATGTCACGTTTATCACAAATACATACACTTGGAAAAAAGTCTTCCCCCTCACACTCCAGAAAAATAACCTATATCATGACACGAGATAGATTGACTTTATATAATTGTCAGAAGAGAAAGAAGGCTTTATTTACAGTCCCAACAGTTTCTTTTAGAACACGCTGTGTAAAAAGGTCTGTTATTGCTCCATGGCACTGACACTGCTCTCCATGGGTTCAGGAATAGGAAACAACCCCTGGGACAGTTGTTCTGGCAAAGGGAACACTGTTTGCTGAGCCTGTGCTGAGACACGGAGAGAGATGTTTTGAAAAGAGAAACTGTTGGCAGCTTTCCCTTGGGAAAGGAGCTGGCAATGGTCAGCGAGCTGAAATTCTCTCAGGCTCAGAAATGTCAGGCCCACAATGTTCTGCCTTCAAAACTGTTACAAAAACTACCCCTGCCCCACCAGAGCCAGAGCGGAAAGGAGAAGGATGGCATGACTTACTGGGCACTCCTGACACCAGCCGTAGAGGACGCAGTACTCGGAAAGCCCGCAGCGCTTTGACGTCGAACCCGGCACCTTTTCCTCCTATTGAATTCCCCCCGTCTGCTTTGGTTGCTTGTTCTAAAATTGCACTAAAAAGCCTGCAAGAAAAAGAAAAGGGGAAACAATCTGTAGGCAGACAGCGAGGCTTGGGCTACGCAGGAGCAGAGATCGTCACCGTCGCGTCACCCAAAGTATCTCCCAGACCTGTGAAGGGTGTCACACCTCTCTCTCCACATTCACAGATGGTGGGGGAGAGACAGACTCTTCCCATGCGCAACAGCCTATTGGTCATGTCTGCACCGTTTGCCAAACACTTGTTTTCTGGAGCAGACACAAACATGACAAAAAGCTCCTCCTTCACGCTCCTCCATGGCTCCTCGCAGCCAGCTACGGGTTACCAACAATTTGCTGTCTTTATTAACCAACAATCCACCTTGGGGGAGAAAATCATCACCCTTAATTAAGCCAGTCGTGAATTATCTGTCACCCGTTTGACAAAGAATTAAGGTTCACCAGTGGCACTGCAGGTAGAACTTGGTGTAAACCAAGGACCCTTCAAGGGACAAGATTTTAGGTAAAGGAGTGTGTGTTCACACTGTCTGCTTGTGGATCCATTTGTAAATCCCCTGACGTATTGGCTAAGGAGAGTGCAAAACTGTAGGAGTCTTATTATTAGAATGTTTTATTATACCAGCCTTAATGTTTTATCCTGGCTAGCAGGAGTAGATGCTTTAAGGAGAAGATGTCTCACTCAAAATGCATTTAAAAAGGTAGAGCAAGAGAGAAAATGCAATGTTCCTCTGTAAAAAGCTGAAGGCTCACCCTATCTGCTAATAACAACTTGATTTAATAAATTAGCTTTCAGGAAGCAGCTTCCATTTTTCTGGTAAAACATTAGTACATTTGGGGAAGGACGGATTCCTCATGAATTTGCTAATGATATTGCTTTCAGCCTTGAAATCCTCAGCTTGAACCCAGCCAAATTCAGCAGAGGTTAAAATCTCTTCCAGCCTAAATGGATGTTTGGCTCTCTGTGAACAAGGCTTGTCTGGGAGTGGGCCACAGGGTGCCATGGAGGTACCACAGACAACTGGAGAGAAACTTCTGGGATGAGAGAAAGCCAGCCCAGATGGAGAGGCCTGGATACAGCAGTGGTTTCTCTCCCAGAATCTCATCCGTATTCCAGAGAGAGCCCCCAGACTGCGGGTCAGGCAGAGGCTGAGCTGGATGATGGCTTAACAAAGAGCCCCAAGGCCTGCAGCCTGCAGATAAATCTTACTGATGGGGTCACAAGCACAGGGAGCTTAAAATGAATAGAAACTGGATTTTAAAATGAAGATTCGTTTACTCAAACACCTAAATCAACAGATTCCCCCAGCACTAAACGCGCACAAAAATGTGGATTAGGGGACCGCAAATGCAAAGTTCCTTTCTCAAGCAAATTTTTGTGTTTTGTTTTTGTTTTTTGGTTTTTTTTTAATTCATATTGAGAGTCTTATAAAACTTGTCAGCTGTGATTGAGGAACTCCTAACTGGGTCTATTCAAAGCCTCAGCTTCAAGCACTGCAGAAAGATTTAACAACTAGGTAACGAGCATGGGAAAAACTGTGTGTGGGGAGGTTGGCTGCTGAGTTTGTAGGTGTTGCAGAAGCAGGATGCAGAGAAGACAAAAACAGAGCCTGTGAGAAATCCTGCATTAAGTACAGATATCACAGAGAGAGAGAAACAAGGGTTGATGCAAAGAACGTGAATTATTGGAATGTGTGTATTTCTTGAGCTGTGTACACAAATTATACAGCTGCAATTATCTGCTGGTCTCCATAATAGAAACACTGTAGGGTCAAATTTGGCCTAATGTATTTTCAGTAAGAGACTGATTAAGCTCTAGCAACGTGCTCTGTTTCACATTCAAACATTTCCATATTTCTAGTCCACAGAATTCCCATGGTAGGTGATGAGTGACATACCCATGCAACAGTCCCAGTCTCCTGGGATCCCTGGAAGGGAAAAGAACTTACTGCAAAAAGGCTCCTGAGGCTGCTTTTGAGCTCCAAGAGTAGGAATCTCAAGGAACTCTGAGTCATCAATTGTGCAAAACCGAGGGTCCATTTTCCTGATCCACGTTTTCGCTGGCCCCATGCTTTCCCGAAGAGCAGCTCCTGGCACCGGGCACCAAGGCTGCCACTTGTGCAGTGAGCAAACCAGACTGCTCTGGAATTCTGCTGCCCAAGCCATGGCCCAGATAATTCAGGAGGAGCAGAAACACAACCAGTGGGACAGCTCACTCCTCTGGAGGCAGAGCTGCCTTCCAGTGCAGCCCCGCCGCGGGCCAGCTGCCCTTATTTTTGTGCTCCGGCGCTGGAGTGCTAAACGTGCTCTTTTGAGGTACCCACAGTCATCTTCTTCTGCACTTCAGGAATAATTTGCAGTAATTCCTGCTGCTCCTCATTAAAAAAACCCCTGAATTTAAACCTGAATTGCATTACTCCTGCTAATCCTGCTTTAATGCATTTACTCCATGCTTAATATCTCCCCTGTACTAATCTCCTGCTTTTTACTAATGCATTACAACTTCTTATTTCTCTCATTTATTTCACTCTCTTTGCCTTTTGTATTGGGGTCTAGACTGTGCCCAGTGTGGCCTACTGAATCTCTACTCCACTCTTCAAATTTCTGGTACATTCTCGTCAATTCTTCTTCTTTGTCCTCACCACCTCCTTCAGTCAGGGCATGGGCAGATATCCACGATGTACAGCTACCTCAGGCTCTTCGTTTTTGCAGCTAATCATTTTCTAAATGATTAAAACAGCCAGATGGATGTTAAATTATTGATACAAAAGATGAGGCCAGAGTCCTTCTATCGTATATTTATATAGGAAATTCTGCTCTTTGATGAAAAACTTTTGGGGGAGTTTTCAGTAGGTGAGTGAGCATGCTCCAAGCAGAGGGTGAGGGAACACTGTGCTGACAGAGAAATCAGAGTTTGGCTGGTATGAAAAAGGCAAGAGGGCTTGCTGCTGAAAATCTCAACATTAAACGTCCCCCTCCTCCAAAAACCAGACATCAACCTTATTTCCTTCCACCTACCTACTTTCTGCCAGCCTAAATTCATGCCCCATTTCCATCTGGATAGCATACTCTCCACTGATGCAGCACAATTAACATCACCCTGATTTCTGAATTTCACTTGGGACAGGCCTACACCTTGACTAAATTCATCTGACAGGCAGGAACTATAGGAGCTGAAAAGCAAACTTTTATCACAAGCATGTATGGACATGCTCCATGCTCTGTTTGGGGTTTTTTACATTTACCTCTGAAGTAGGAAGCTAACTTCATTTTTTTGTTGTTGTTTTGGGTTTGTTTTTTTTTTTTTGTATTTTTCTATTTCCCTTTTGACATTTGATATATCAAAAGGGTTTTCACTTTGCTAGGTGACCCCAACAGCAGCATGATAAGGCTGTAACCTGCTCTTCATCTCTTCCTCTGTGGGCAGTACACCATGATTTTTATGGCATAAAAAAGGAACTTGTCAAGGGCCTCTGAAATACAGAAAGAAAACAGAGGGCTTGGTATTTCTAAGGCAAAAAAAAAATCAGCAGAAAAACATAGCTGAAAAAATCCTCTGTGGTATAAAAAAAAAGAGTAAAACACAAAGGTTTTTTTTCACAGTTCACCTGTGATTTGTGAGTGTGAAAATGTTTGGATCTGCCCTCTAGAAACTCCCCACAGGTCTTCAGAAAGACATGATCTGTGACCACATTTTCCAGTCTGCTCTGACTTCAGATCTTGTCCAAATACCTTCACTGCTTACCTTCCCAAGTAAGGCTATAATACTGCTTTTCAAATTACAACACCTCTCTTTTTCTTTCTGGCAATAGTTACAGGTCCTTGGAGAATGACTGTGCTTGGCAGACAAACCCCAGCGCTGCCAGGAAAGAAAGATATTCCTCCATCACAATGTTGTCAAGCTGCTCTTCTCTCAAGAGAAATTTCCTAATATTGAGGGACATCACTGTGATATCTGAAAGTTTTAGTGGTTCCCTAAAGAGGAACAGCAAAAATGAAGGAAGTGGGGGACAATTTGCCTAACCGTTAGTGTTTGTGGGTTGTGCCTCACTGAGCAGCTGAGGGGTCTGGACTCTACATTTAATTAATAATGTTGGTAAGAGCCTGGATTCTACATTTAATTAATAATGTTGGTAGAGCCTCTGACTGATACCCTCACACTTAAATGCTCTTCAAAGCAGCATTTAAAGGGCTGCTCTAGCAAGGTCAGAGGCTATTTAAAGAGCAGCCAGCTTTAAGCTCTAAAAGACATAGCTGATGAATAAGCAGGTCTCCCACACCTCAAGAATGTTAAGCTGCTACAAGCCTACAGACTAAAATGCATCCTGCCAGCAGAAAACACAGCAGTTGTGTTCAGTGCTTCCCTCTGCTGCACATTCCTGTGGCCTTGCTAGAATCACTGACTCTGAAATCCCTTTGGATACCCCCCTACCTTCAGAAGGACCCAGGCACACTGCTACAAGCAATTTTCACAGGAACTGTGACTCCCCTCTAAAACTTATGCCTGGTCCTACACGTGTCCATGCTCCTCTTGCTCTACTGACCAGTTCATGTGAAGGTAAAGGAAGCCAGGTGTGCTATTATCAACTGAAGTCACACGTGGTGAACTGAGTAGGGGTGGATTTGAAAGACCAAAAACCTGGTGGGTGTTTTTTGTTTTGTTTTGTTTTCTTTTTTTTTTTTTTTGTTTTGTTTGTTTTGTTTTGTTTTAGTTTGGGTTTTTGTTGTTGTTGTTGTTTTTGGTGGGGGTTTTTTGTAGTTTTTACTAGGGTTTTTTGGTTGTTGTTGGGTTTTTTTCTGTTGTTGGTTTTTTGGGGTTTTTTTTGTTGGTTTTTTTTGTTGGGTTGGGGGGGGTGGGTTTTTTTTTCTCCTTTAACTTGCAACAGTACTTGAAGGAGTGCTTCCCACCCATGTTTTGTAGCAAGGGCACTCACCACTGGAAATGAAGAGGATTGGTAAGGCAGAGCAAGCACAAATGGCAATTACCACAGTTAATTACCACCATCCTTTGCCCCACACATCGAGTAAACCTCTCTGCCCCGGCTGTGTTCAAATTACTCAGCTTTCTCGAATAGCTCCATCAATAGGCAGAAAAAGGCACCACAAGGAAGTGTTGCTATCAGCACTTGCATCCTTCCTCTCTCTCCTCAAAGCTTATTTTAAACCTTTTCCATGGGGCTTCCTTCCTGGCAAAATATTCAAATGCGCTGAAGTTTAAACATAATGTCACCGAGGGATCTCAGACAGCCCCTAGGAAAAGAAGACAGGGCAGGGGAGGAACAGATGGCATCTCCAAGTAGATTTTTGGAGGGGCTGTGGAGAGGAAAAGCAGCACACCAGCCCAGGCTGTGGTACTGTACCAGTGAGTTTAAATAGATAAACATCAAAGGAACCCATCTGGCCTTGAAGTGGAATCTGTCACTTGAGATTGTTCCTGTTTAACAGAGACCTTGGGGTCTTGGCCATGTTTATTATACTCATGTAATCCTTCCCCAGTCACAGTTTTTGTTCCCCATCTAGTGACTAAGAGGTGCTGGAGGCAAAAGCAGATAGAGGAGCTGAGAGCTGCAGCTTCTGTCATTGGCAAGGGAATTAATTTCAGCCTGAATATCATCTTGCTGATTAACTGCCCTAGTAGGAAAATTGGAAAGGGCTGTACTTAAACCAGATATAATGCAGCTCTGTGATTTCTGGAGCCCTGCTCTCTCACATCCAGTGGAAAAAGAGGAGGTAATGTGTTGTCTCTCCAAAATGCCTCTTGCTCATAAAAATGAGAAGGGAATAATCACATCCACAGGAGTTTTGTTCTTCAATCTTTCTTCAACCTAGGCAGCAATTTCCAAACAGGGGAGATAGCTGAGGGCATTCAAAGGCGGAACCAATGCTGGGACTGGACATCAATACCAGGGGAAGGGGGTTGGGATTTTCCACTTTTCAGGTACTGATGCGCTCTGGGATCCTCTGGGGGTAGGAAGAGAGGAGAGGCACAACGGATGCTGCTGTGAGGAGAAGCTCCATGCCCACATGGAGCTCCAGAGATCTTGAGACTAAGAAGAGGTTTCAGCCTGTTCTGCCTCCCCCTCACTGGGAATTCTCCTTCCACCCACTCTTGTCCACGGTGACGGGATGTGGGAGCTGTCGGGAAGCACACGGCAGTTTGCTGATTAAATATTTTGGGACCACCACAAAAAACGGTCAGGAAGGTGGATTGGTTTGGGGCAGGAATTGTGAGGGGGTTTTGGTGACTAGGAGTGCCCCTTTTGGTGTTTCCCCCAGGAGCTGATGCAGGGTTTCCTTGGTAAAGGGGTGAAAAGACTACAAGTTTTTGTGGGCGACGGAACTCTCTAACAACGGGGTGGTGGGAGGATGGGAGAAATTATTCAGGCAAAGAAATACTTGTTTCTTTTGTATTCAGAGGTAGTTTATCCTTCACCTCTTCCCTTCAACAACCGCACAATTCCAAATTGCTTATCTTTAACTCTTAGGTAGAAAAAGCAGAAGGTGTATTATTTTGCTTTTATTCGAATAAATTAAATGCCAAACTTGAAAAACATGGAAAGGAATGAGAAAATTAGAAAGGTTGCAGCTTGAAGTACCAATTTGATCTACAATAGTAAAACAAGCCTTTAAAAAGGTTAAAAGATTAAAAGGGTCAAAATTAAAAGTGTTGAAATCACTAGCTGAGCAGTGCAATTGAACTGAGGAACTTATTTTTGCTTGTAAGTAGGAAAACCTGGGATTTAAATTTTTCTTCCATCTCTCAGAATGAGAAACCTCAGCAAAAGTTCACAAGATGGCAGAATTTATCTGTCATCAAACTCTTAATTTATCTGCCATCTGTCATCAACCTCTTAATCCTAATTAAGGGATTACCTAGATATTATTTTTTAATAATCACACAGATTCAAAAACAAATGCATTTTCTTGCAGTTAAGCACGATCAGGCAAATGACTTCACCCAACAGCTTTGGACAGCTTTCTCTTTTTCCCCCTGGTTCCCACAGAGCAGTTTAATTTCTCTGTCTTTCAAACCATTAAAACGGTGTTTGTCAGAGGGGCAGGATGGACAGCAATGTCTAACGTAAGGAATAAAACCTTCACCCACCCCCGTGCTCCCAGAGGTTGCCAGTATCCCCACGTGGGCAGTGCCTTGAGAAACAAACTGTTGGTACTCACCCTACTACCACAATTATAAAATCTAGTAAATTCCAGCCATTGCGGAGGTAAGCGTTGGGGTGAAAGAGGAGTCCGTATGCTATTACTTTTAAAAATGCTTCCACTGTAAAAATTATGAGAAAGAGATATTCCACTCGTTCCTGGGGGAGACAAGAGAACAAGAGAGACGCCGGTTAGCAGGAGTGACAGATCCCAGCCCAGGATGTTTCCCCTTGTGCTAGCCCACCCCTGCAGCCTCCAGCTCCCTGAGTGCCCCCAGGGCGCAGCTCCCACTCCCTCCTGCTGGCCAGGGGGCTTTGCCCCTCGCTCTGGCAGGGCCTGCAGTCACCCTGACAGTACGAGCGGCAGTCAATTTTAGTTAGACTCTCAAATTTGCCGCCCTTGCCTCGGCAGGGACGGACCCCTGAGCAGGTTTGTGCAAGGCAGGAGGGGAGAGGGTCAGGAGGAACTCCCCAGCCCTCAGGGCAAATATTGCCAGGCACCAAAATGAACTGCATCCTTTTCTGCCTGCAATGCTGAGGGGAGAGATGGGGAGAACTGAGAGGAGCCCACCTGAGAGGGATGTGGATGTCAAACTGAGCCCTCTTTGGGATTCCCTTTTCTGTTGCTGGGGAATAAGTAGGCTGAATATTGGTGATACGTGATTCACAGATCAGGCTGACTAACGCCAGAGGCTTCTAGTCATCCTGTCAGAATTGCACAGATCCCTGCGAAATGCAGGCTGCAATTAAGCACATCCAAACAAAGGCTCTCCCGGTACCAGTACAGCCTGATTTAGGACAAAAAAGCAGGGGTTTGGAGTCGCTACACAGGCTCACCATCTCTCATCCTCGGGGCTTTTAGCCCCAGTGTGGAATAAGGATAGCAGTATGGCAGAAATGGAAGGGATCTCCACCTGAGTAGGAGGGAAACTGCAGCATTAGGTAATCACTACACAAGTGCTGTGTGGCAAGCTGAGTGGGAGATAAGTGCATGAAAACTAGATGACAGCAAAAGGAGACCAAGTCCCTACAAGGTTAAGCTACAAAGTTATTAGAAGTTCATATTGAAGAAATAAAATCTGAGATAAATACAAATTAAAACGTCCTAGGCATTCCTGTCACATCTTAAAGGATAGCCAGCACAACAGTCAGACAGGTCACTATTTTTCTTTTCAGCTCCAAATTGCACGTGCCCTGTTCCTCTGTCCAGCTGAATGCATGTATGACATTTTCATAATATACAGCAACATAGAATGAGCAGGATTACAAAAAAAACATTCCATCATTTGAGAGCTGCCCATTTGAACATCTTCCATTCAGCTCCAGGTAATTAACAACTCACTAGAAGCCTGCAGAACCAAAAAAAAAGCAATTGCCAGTTCATCTGCATGTTTACATTAATGTGATATTTTAAACGACTGAGAAACTCCCTCTGACAGTAGCAGGCACATGTTTGTGCTTTAAAATACTGCTGGCTTCCCTCAGACAATGCTTTCCCAATGCCTGCAGTATCCCCCAGTGCTTAGCACAAGGAATACCTAAAAAAAGCAAAAGTGTCACTCTGCAGTTGTCTGATCCAGGGGTAAAGCTTCGGAACACACCCACAGCAGAGGATTTGTCTGTCGTTGTCCCAGATGGAGACACAGCAGCGCACTGAGGATTTCCCTCCCCTTGAGCTCAGGGAAGGAAACAACAGCACACAATACCGCGTTCCCTGCTCTGCAGATAGTAAGTGCTTGCAACCAGGAGTCCAACCAGGGGCTTGAGCACAGCTCCATGATGGCCTGCCTGCTCCCAGAAGGGATGGGCACGGTGCTCCTTCTCCTCCCGCCACAGCTGGGAGCTGAACTGGCACACAAATCACAGCCAAACAGACCCAAATGACCCATCTCCACGAGCACGTTTGTCAAGCACCACCAGCCATCGTGGAACCCCCCAGATAAAACCCAACAGCAATGCAAAATGGCCCCGTTGATGGGGAGCCCACGTGCTCTTCCCAGCTGCCCTGCACCTTAGTGCTGCCGCGTGGCTCTAGACCCGAGCCCACAGAGACTGCTCTGCCTCTGGAGCGATGCCCCTGGTCTGAAAGGACAGGTTAAAACTGGGCAGAGATTGCAGAGAGATGAGAATGGGCCCAGAGGGGGAAGACCCTGCCCCAAACTGAGGATGGGAGCAGGGAGTGCTGTGCCCCACTAGTGCCAAGTGAACACCTTGAGGATGAAAACCGAGATTTCTCTTATGGCACGTCTTTCTCACTCCCTGTTTCAACCAGGGGCTTGGCACAGCTGTGGGCAAGCTCTTCTTCCCTCCCACAAAGAGGGCCAAACTGCTCCTCATCCTGCCTTTGCCGCTGCCCTGCGTGCTCAGTTCGCCTCACTATAAACGCACATGGGACAAAGTGATGCAGGCCTGGTAAAATCTTGCTCGTGGCCAGAATGGAATAAGCTACATGAAGATTTATCAAGTCTGAGGGTTGGCCTGCAACTTCCCAGAGTGGCTTAATAATAATAGCAAGACAACTTCTCTGGACGTGCTTCGTAAAACAAAAGGGTTTAATAATGACAAAAATAATAAACATTATGGAACAAAGAAATAGAAGTTGAACGCAGGGTAGAGAGCACTCTTACACTGGCTAAGGAAGTCCAAAAAAAGCTCTTGAGCTCCTTTGTGCGGCCTTTTTAGTACTTGATGGTCTAGGTGGGCTCTTTGGCACCCTGCCCAATGAAACTGGCTTTGAGGGGCATTTCCAAAGCCCAGGCAGTGCTCCTGTGCTGGCTCTGGGCCACTTACAGTGAGAAGGCCACGGAAAATTCTGGTTTAACTTCCTTACATGTTTAGAGGTAAATTGGAACCCTTTTCCTTGTATAGCATCATTTGCTTGGGTGTGGAAATGCCTTGCAACAGAGCTCCTAAAAGCTCTTGTAGTGGCCAGGGCTGAGATGGCACCAGGGGACGTGGAGGAGCCCATCCAACAGCCCAGGTGCCAGCAGGAGCAGGTGAGGTGGAAGGGCTGAGGCTGGTCCTGTGCCCAGCCATGGAGCAGCAAACGCTCCCCCTGGCCTCATTTCAGTGAAATACCTGTGATAATGCCAGCCAGAGAAGTCCATGAAAGAAAAGATTTGGGAAAATTCTGGAACTGGACAAGGGGCTAACAAGTCTGTGAGGCAGAAAGAGTTAATTGAAAAGATCTGTGTGCACCCCTGAAGGGAATTTCCGCCAAGGCCGCTGACACGGAAACCAAGAAGGAAAAAATAAACAAAAAACACCTACAACTACAAAATGTATTTTTAAAAAAGTTTTATAAAAAAAAACAAGAAGGAAAAAATAAACAAAAACCACCTACAACTCGAAAATGTATTTTAAAAAAAGTTTTATGAATACCAACTAAAAATAGTAGTAAAAACTACTCCATACCAAAAAACACGATATTTATTTATTGTAACCAATAAATAAATATAAATTATATTAAAAATATATATAAAAAACCATACCACCATAATAAACAACAACCTTCTAAACTTTCACTCTGTCCCTCCATATGTCACAGCCGCCTCAACAACAACAACAACATGGAACAACTTTTTTTTTTTTTCCTAATTACTATTTTAAAAATATTTAGTGCTGCACAGAGCAGACAATATATCAACAACTAACGTGTTCCTCTTGGCTGGGTTTAGGAGCCTCATACCCTTTTCTGTCCCTGAAGATGCCTGTGGGACTACAGACCCTTTTTGTTGTGGTAATAAATGCTGCTTGTTGAACCATGCTGTTATGGGGCTAATAATATGCCAAAGTATTGCCCACACATGCATGTATATACACCTATACATTGATATATACATATATACAGCTAGAAGCTGTTTGAATAAATTCCTTACAGTGCTTCAGCTAAGGTGGAAAGATCCATAAAAAAAAAAAAATTCTATAAAAGCTTCTGAAATTAACATAAGATACAGAATGTTGAGCAGAAGATAGATTTTATGATCATCTGCACTTAAATTAATGATTTCAGGGTCTAAAACTGAAGAAAAAGTACTGCTGAGATTAAGCAGTGCAGCTGCTCCAAGACCGTTTCAGAGAGCTACTCCTGTTCAGACTCAAGAAGAATTCGAAAAGTCTACTAAATAATTTGTGCCCCCTTTTCTTCCTGTGCTATAAAACTAAAGAGCCTTTATGAAGGGAGCATAACTCAGTAATGGCATAGCACAACTGAGATCCTTGGAACGAGGACTGCAGCCCCAGGTCTGGGGCCGCCCTGCCCAGCGAGGGCAGAGATGTGGCTCAGCCACTCCCTGCCCCGCGTTAGAGGTGACAGGGCTGTCTCTCAGCCACAGGAGGATGAATTTGTCCCTGCCAAAATGGGGCTTTGCACTTCTGATTGCTCATTTGGAGCTTTGCTCTCACGGATGAGGTGGACCTCACTTAAGCCCAGCGTTTCAATCTCCCAAGGGACACAGCACTGCAAAGGATCCTCCATCCCAGCTCCTCTGAGAAGATAATTTGGTACAATTCTAGAAGAAGGCAAGCCAGACAAATATTGGTATTTCTCCCTGAGAGAGTTCCCTGCTGCCAGGGAGGGAGGGAGCTGACCTTTATGGGATTGAAAGGAGACAGCAACAGCATTGTCCCTTGAAACACTACTCCAAACCACAGCATCAAAGGAGAGGGAGCTTTGGGGCTGCAAGGAAGAAGGAACAGCATTTTCTATGTGTCTCTTAGAAATGGGAGCATGGGTCATGTGGCTGAGGCACGAGGCATACTGCAGGCTGCAGAATTACAAAGCAGGAGCTTCCTCCTTGGACAATAAGAACATAAATGTTTTGAAAACCAAAGAAAAAACACCAACAAAATGTGACTGGAAGAAGAGGAAGGATAGAAGTTTTAGAAAGTGGAACAGCCCCCGGAGCACACATGCTCAAGGGCTGGCTGTACTCCTGCTTGACTTTCTTTTGGGGTTTTTTTGGTAGATACAGGACTTGAGCATCAGCTGCCCTAGCTGAGAGATTAGCCAGCTCTAACACTGCCGAGAAGCAACCTGTACATCATCTTACTCATAACAAAGAAATAAACAATAACGTACTGCTCAGGCTCTAAGATATATTACCAAAAGAGGATTGCTGTGTTATGCATCCAATGTGTCTTCCGAAGAAGTCATAGGTTAGATTTTGTTTATAATTTTTAAACTGCAGCTAATGTCACCTTGGGTTCATAAAAGGAGCCTGAAAACAGGAAATCCAAGGAAATGATCCCAGGGTGCGGTAAGGCTTTTCTCCTGTCAGAAAGTGAGCAGACCAGTTTCTGAGAAATGGTCATCAGAAGGATTCCTTGTATCTTGATCCCAGCTCTCTCAGCTCCATCCATCCACCCAGCAGCGCTGCTGGGTTATAACGTTTTCATTGCAAGAAGGATTAAATCACAGTCAGGTTCTTGCATTTCATACACACCAGTCGAAAGCACTTACCACCTAAAATTGTCACTAAATGTTTTCTCAGACTTTTCTGTCTCTCTCCTTGCACTCTGATCAGCTTGTTACAAACCGTGCTCCAAAAACTACAGCTTGTATGTCTGAAGTAATGAGTCACAAGGGCTGTGCAGTTCAAACCTTTTTGGGGCTGCCCCTTTGCCCTCAGTTACACCTGAGCCTGCACTATTATTCCCTACAGCTTCCTTAAACATAAGAGAACACAGGAATGCAAACACCCAGATATCCAAGGAAAACAGCTGTATTTTAAGGGCCTCTGTCACATAGGATATTTTGGCAATGCTTAAGGAAAGAGGCTCAGAAAGACTCGAATCAGAGTGGAAGCACTCAGAGCTTCCCCCAGCAGGGAAAACAATCTGTTCTGATGGCCAGGGACGAGACTGAACTGCAGCGCTGGGAAAGGCAGCCCAGAGACTCCATGGAAAAGGGTTCCATGATTCTTGGATTACAGGTTATTATCACATCTGGGATAAGGATATCCTCGCTAACCTGGAGACTCCTGCTAAAGTAATAACCATGACCTTTGGTGAGGGAGAGCCACATATGTGCACTTGGAGGGTCAATCCAATAAAGAAGTTGTTAAGACAGGTTTGTTGACAATCTGAGTGTACTTAGTTACTCAGGAGACATTTTCAGCTAAGTATGCACGAAGATACACAGAAACGCGAGGGAATAAAACCGAAGGACAGAATGTGTTTGGAATTTTTTTTCAATTTCTCCTTAAAACTACTGTCACTGCAGAAAGAAGTGGTCATATCCATTTAATAGAGACAGAGGGATGATAAGATGTCACACTGCTGAACATAACTCCATTTGCTGCTGTTTCTGGTCCTAAAACACGGCATCCCTTCTACACACCCCCCAAAAAGAATATCCCCAAAATTAGAGCAGAACACTGTCTGATTTTATCTGACAACACAAGCCCAAAGAAGAAAGTGGGTGACTACCACTGAAGTAAAGATTAACTAAAGATTAACCCATCATTTTGGTAAGCAGAAGTCAGAAGGGCTTCTGAGAGGCTGGATTTCCAAACATGATCAGCCATGCCTTCTCTCCACCCCACCCAAAGACAGAGTCAGGCTTTCCAAAGATCAGAGTTAATTCCTGCCAAGCACTGCAGAAATTCCAACTTTTAATTAACCCCTGGTAAATGGGGGATTGGCTCACGTACATTTGCTTTAAAGGTGCCCAGCACAAGAATAAATGGAATACAGAATTCTCACTAATCTGAAAGAAGCAATTATAAAACAGGAATATAGTGCAAGCCAGCCTTCAGTACTTAAATGACAATTCACAACGTGCCCACGGTGTATTTAAAGAACATCCCCTGAAATGAATAGAAGAGAGAACATAAATAGTTTTAAATTATTACAGGCCTCATACACATGCCCTTTATTCAGGGGTTCCTTGGCAAATCAATGAATCCTTCATGCACAACTCTTTTGCAGAATTTAGCCTATAAGATCCTTGGTTTTTTAGAGCACTTTGGCAAGGATCAAGTTGAGTTTATTTACAAGGTTAGTGGAACTATGCTGTGTGTCAGAGTCCAGTTGAAATGCAGGGCCAAGGTAGATGGGAGTTGTCCTGGCTTAGGGCCAATTTGGGAGGAAACTTCCAAAGGGATCCCTCTAGAAAGTAGATTCAAGCAGACTCACCCCCAAACCCAAAACCTCTTTTTGGTTTGGGAAAAGACTTCCTTGAGAAAAGTGGAAAAAAACCCTCCATTTATTTTACGAGCGAAGTATTCACAAGCATAAAAAAACGACAATTAGGGATACAAGCATCATAAAGTCACCCCAGGAGAGGGGTCAATCCCCTGGGCTCGTTACCTTGTACAAACACACTTTCCCTTCCAGCCAGCCACCTGCTCATGCTCACCCAGAACCAGAGCACAGATGATGAATGCCACTGCTGTTCTGATTTTCCATCATTTCTCCTGCATTTCTCACTGACAGAGGGTGGGAAAACAAGCCCCAGTTGTAGAGAATAATGTCATTATTGGGAGTCCTACGTTTCAGAAAGGGAGGACATGCCAATAACATTTGGAAAGCAATACAATAGGAATATTGTTTTAAAACCTTTATGCTAGAGAAGGTTCTGGACAGCTTGATTAATTTTGAAGACAGTCCTGCTTGGAGATAGAATTTGAACTAGACAACATACAAAAATCCCCATTCAAGTTCTATTTTTCCTGAGACTCTATATGCATGTTTTCTAACTCGAAATGTGCCTTTAGTCCTCAGAATAATCTAAAAACCTTGATATTTCCTTTCCATTGCACATCAATACTTCCCAGTGGGATGCCAAATTGTTCATAATAGAGATGGTCAAGCAAGCACCTTTCTGGATACACAGAAAGGATTATGCAGATTACACATCCATTCAAACTTAGAACTTCAACTCTGCTGCCAATTAGACAATGCCTAATGCTTATAAAATATTTCTTTGCCGTCTTTGTCTAGCAATAGCAGAAATCTCTTGGGTGTTGTTGCTCAAGATTAACTTTTTTTTTTTTTGACTGAAATAGAACAATAGGATCCCATTGAAATATGAGTCAAATCCAGAGAATATGTTCCTTATGGGTTCAGATTTTCTTTGGTATGACCAAGAATTGAAGCCATACAAAGAGGCCACGAACAAATATTCCAAACAGAACAGCTCTGAAGAGGCAAGGAAGGTTGTATTCTAATTTTTTTTTTTTCTTTTGGTCCACTACTCTGATTAAACTGAAATGAACTGTCACTTTATATTTTGATCAGACCAATAGGTGATTACCCTTCTAGGAGGAAGCAAAATCAGGGAAGGCAGCATAAGGCTTATGAGGGAGAGAGCCTCATTTAGGATCTCTGGAGAGAAATTAAAATGTGGCAAGGTGTTGTTACCATGACTAGGAATTAAATTCACCCCTAGAAGAAGCTTTTGCTGGTTTCCTTCAGTCATTTTTGGGGCACTGAGGCAGCCCAGTGTCTTCTGCCAAGGTTAACACAGCCATTAGAAACACCCCCATCATTTTTCCATCTACCAGGCCCTGATCAAGACCCAGGTACCAGAACCATCCGTTTAAATCAGAGCAGCCCCAGCGCAACAGCTGTATCCAATAGATCATCACAGGGCAAATGTGTCTCATCCAGCTCCCAAAAGGACTCAAATAAGTGAGAAATTGGCTGCCCACCATGCTCAGGTGCCTGCACTCAATCACGTACACCACGAAACACACAAGTCCAGCAGCCACAAAGCGTTTCTGTGCTCCACTTGATTAATTCTTAAAATCGCTATTAATCTTAAAAAACGTGCTGGAGTTAAATATTGAGTGTTTTGTTGCCGTACAGAGCTGCGTGTGTGCATTCATCTCCCCTTAAGGAGGGATTCTGGAGAGCTATCTAATTAAATAAGGATTCATTAGGACAGTTTCTGAAAGGTCTTCTCCACGATGCATCAGCCTAACTCGCTTTTGGAAAGGGCCTACTTGACCTCAGCAACAACAGCTCTAATGATTTCAGAGCTCTGCACCACCGGTGAGCCGAGTCCTGGAGGGGCAGGGCTGCAGTTCTTATCATGGAATCGCTTTAATCTGATCTTCATTAAACAACCAGCGCTTCCAGCATTTTTCAACGAGTCTCAAAAATTCTCAGTGGCAGGCACAGAACTTAACAAAGGTGAAGCCCAACCACGTGACAGCCAAAAATAAGTCACCCCACAAGATTTATTAATTTTCAATAAATTACATGATTATTTTCCCATAAATTCCAGTTTAATTAACAACTTATTTCCAGTCAATTAGATGATTTCAGGAGCTGACTGATTTAACTGCTTGCAATCAATTTTACGGCAACTTCAGGGTTTTCCTGCCCGATAAACTTAGACTTGTCACACAAACAGGCACACTGGGAAACATTCATGGTTATATTCAGTCATCTTTCCAAAAAAGATGACCAAAAACTGGACTCCAAAATGAAGGACTGAATTCTCAACATGGGGATTGTGAGTTCCTTCGAAAATATACCTGTAATGAGACTTTCTACATGCCAAGGATCTTTTACAATCCCCTCACGGATAAGAGTTATATTCCATACCCTTAATTTATCATCTCTCTCAGAAAGCTGGGTTTTGTTTTGGTTTTTTTGCTGTGTTTTTTTGGGTGTTGGTTTGGTGGTGGGTTTTTTTGTTGTTGTTTTTTTTTTTTTCTCGTTTGGGTTTTTGGTGGGTTTTTTTGGTGGTTTGTTTGATTTTTTTGTTGCTTTGGGGTTTTTTTGTGGGTTTTTTTTTGTTTGACTTCTTTTTTTTTACTTTTTAAAAAAATCTCTGGTCCTACAAAGTTTTGAATAATTTTAGTGCATGCCAGGCTAGACTAAAACAGGGTCGTAATCAGGGAGAATTTTGCTACTCATTTCGCCTGGCAGGCTGAATTGCCCGCTTCTCTGTCTTTACAGCACCTCAGGTAACACTAAAAAGTGATAAACTTCCCCAGAGCTGCACACCCGTGCGCTGAGCTGGCGGAAGGTTGGTGTTACCTTGACACAAAGCACATTTCCAGAAGAGAGCAGCAGCCAGAGGAAGGAGGAGCTGGGCAGCTCCAACTCCAGGAGAGCTCCCCAATAAACCACGGGCACACCCAGCACTATTTCAACCCTCTGTGGGTCGCTCTCAACCCCTGAGCTAAAGCTGCAAGGGAGCCCCTGAAGAAATCCGTCCCTTGATCTCTGTTTTAACAGAATTTTCTCTGACTGGCCACCCAGAAGACCTCACCAAACCCCACTTTTGAAACAACTCTGCCAAATGCGTTTTAATCCCGTCACTCTCGCACGTTTCGGGATGCTCTAATTTATGTTTTTAATCTGCTACGATTCTTCTGTAATTGTTTGTGCAGCGATGCCTGACAGGGAACGCTTTACAAAGAAATTGAATTTATGACTATTTAGAACCTCTCCCTCTCGAAATTTCTCAGCAAATGAGCTGGTCCCACAGCTGGGCCTTCCAGGGTTGGGGTTTCTCTGTGCACATTTATAGAAAGACACAACGTTGATGTAGAATGAAGAAAGAGAGAAGGGGACAGAGAGACAGAGTGTGCACGTGTGCGTGACCTTTCCTTTCCGTGAGTAACTTAAGGGCATATTTAACATTCTCTCCACACTGCTCACGGCAGACAGGAAAAGCACAACTGGAGGGGATGAAAAATGAAGTGTCCTTGCAGCTTCTTCATCTCAGGCTCCATCCTCCCCTTCCTGGGACAAAGGTTTCCATGTTTTTGTTTACTACCCCTGAGTAAGTTTCTCTTTGGTTTCTTGCTGCTTGAGCAGACAGGACACACGAAATGAGGCAGGTAAGGACCTCTGACAACCAGCACATAAAACTCATTTTTACTCCTTAATGGAAGGCTAATTTGTAATTAAAAACATGACTGTGACCTGCGCAGTACCCAGAGAATAGAAATTGATTTCGTTTTAAACAGATAAAGCTCTCAGGGCTGCAGCTCTGCAGAGGAGCAAGGAGAAGTGAAAGAAGCGCTTTAGATTTTTAGCAGGTTTTGCTAATTTAGGCAAATTAAAAAAAAGAAAACAAAAACGAACAAACAAAAAAAACCAAAGAACTTTGCCAGTTCTTCAGTCCCTTGGTTGACTCCCGAGAGCCACTCTGCTGACCCTTTCTGCTGATGTTGAAACAGACCCAGGGACAAGAAGCTGAAAAATGGAATTCGGATTCTTACCCGGCCTCCCCCAGACAAACCAGGGCAGGAATTTCCATTTCTGGTAAGACAAGGGTGTGCTTCATCCTCCTAGGTGTGCGTGTCGCAGGGACAAAGAGAAACTAAAGCTCTTAGCAGATGCCACCAGGTCCCACCCCCAGCCTGCAGGACTCACATCCCAGAGCTCACGGCAAGGTCACCTCAGGAAAAAATGTTTGGATTTTCTTCAGACAAGCCAAACACGCAGATCTGGGAATGTTAAAACACTTCTGTTCAATTAAAAAAAATGTTTAAACGTGAGGCTTTGCTATTTCTGCCCTGAAACTCTCTGAGAATTTCTCTTTACAGGCAGGGGGGATGTTGCATTTAGAATGGCTCCAACTTTGCCTTCTAATACTCAAAAAGACCAAGTTTTGAAATTCTGGAATTTTTCAGACAGTACCCGGATTTCCACCAGCCTGACTGGCAAACTAGCAGGAACAAAAATTAGGAAGAAAAGATAAACAGCTATGAAATGGGTTAATACATGCTAATGCATTTAATTCATTACAAACAAGGAAGAAGGATTCCTAACTAAGTTCAGGCACTAATAAGGAATGAAGATTGCACCCATGCCATTTTTTACAATTGAAAACTCTATAAATAACTATGGTGAGCACTAATTACCATGCCAGAAGAGAGCAGAGGCATCCCATGTACCTGTATTTTCTTTTACTGTGATAAACCCTGAAGCCAATATTTATTCTCATGCAGATAAAATAAAAACAAAGAAAAATATTACAGTCTGGGCAATGAGAGGTCAAGAGTCTTATCAATATCCTTTAATGTCCTTCAATTAAACTCAGCTTGATTAGTTTTTGGGTGGTTTGCAAAAAGGTGAATTCTTCCCATATGCCCTGGCTCCAGCTCTGTCTCCTGCAATCACTGCAGGCTGTGGGATCTCTGTCTAAAAGGAAAATTAGATTTCAGCTGGCCTGTCTGGAAAAAAAAAAATTAGAAAAAAGATCTAAATCTCACCCACAACCAGAATTCCCTTTTATCATTGAAGCCCAATTCTTATGACAGCCACCACTCAGGGGGGCCAATCCTGGTGGAAACATCTCCAAGAACTCAGATTTCCTCTGTGTCAGAGTGCAGCTCAGGGCTGGCAGCCATCCTGCCAAATGGACTTGAATTTCCAAGGCTGTGTGCTCACCTGATGAAAATAAGATGTTACTCTCCGTGTTTTCACCCCCCCTGTTCCCAAGGCTCCCTTTCTCTTCCATCACCCTCAGGCTCAGAGCAAACAGGATTCATATTGATCTGTCTGAAAATTGTTTTTAATGCTATTAATGTTGTAGGCTGCTGTGATGGACAAGCTTTTCACCCTGACTAGTTGTTCTGACTGATCTGCACCGCACTAAACCCATCTCTTGCCTTGCTGCTGGCCAAGAGCCAGCTCCCAGCACAGAAAATAAAATAAAATAAAATTAAGAAACATAAGTCTGACAAACATGATGGAAATTCTCATGAATCAAAGACCTGACTTTGAAAAAGAAGATTTTAAATGAAGTCTTTATATGGATGAAATTTCCACCAACTTCTAGAAAGTCTGTACAAGCAAGAACTGAGAAAAACAGAGGACAGTAAATTTGGCCTGGTAACACCAAAGCTACTCTACACTAACACAAAATCAAATTGCACACGCTTGGGGGATTTTAGCATTTTCTTTTAGCTGTCTACAAACTGCTAAGGCAGTGCTGTAGTAATGTTTGAGTTCAATGGGGGAACTAATTAAAAACTAAAATTAAATGGAATAAGCTGTTATCATTTATGAAACAGTGAAAAGGGTGTTAAAAGAACAAACATAGACATGGAAAAATAATTTTGATATTTCTCCTTCATTCTGTTTTGACAGCCTTTGGTACTGTAAGTAACACACAGTTTTGCAGGTAATGAGCATTGCTCAGGCCACAGTTTATCCTTACCCTTTGACAGACTGCAAGAACAAACACAGCAACCTAAAATTAACCCTTAGAATATTTTATGAACGAAAAAAAGAGCCGATGAATCAATTTTCTCAAATGCTTTTGTGTTTTGCTGAAGTCTTCTCATTTTAGTCACTTGGTCTAAACTGAAATTTTCCAAAATACTTTCTTCTCGCCTAAAAATTTCTTCCTTATAGAATCCACCAGGATTCATGAAGATGCAGAAAAACATTCATAGGATAGCATGCAGCAAGGACTTGTCTCAAGCCCCTGAGCATGACTCCCCAGGCCACTTCCCACAGCTTAAATTCCAAACAACTCTGTCACTAGCACGTCTTCTGTTTCACTCTCCTATGCTGTCTCATCCTGCTTTATTTCTCACCCAATTTGTTTTCACAAGGAGATTAAAAAAACCCCAAAACATAAGCAATGAGGACTATGAAACCACCGGCCTATGGCAAATGCCATAAAATAAAATAAAATAATTAAGGGGAATTCTTTAATTTTCATTAGCTCCCCTTCTGCAATCATTCCCTTCATGAAAAGTTCAATTACCAAGAACCAGCGCTCTGCAATATGTTATAGTTAGCTGGGCTGTTCCACAGAAATGGGAACTGACAGTGAAATCCCTTGTACAGCTTGCCAGATATGAAACCAATAGGGCTGAATTATCCCACAGGTCTTCTGGAGCTGCCTGAAAGGATGAGACTGCCAGACTAAGAGGATAAGTTTGTCTCATCATGGAAGTGCCTCAGACCTTCAGAGAGGGCTGCAGGGGTTACACAGACAGCCACACACTGAATGTGACTCAGTGTCGTGCTGCTGCAAAACAAAAAAAAAGCAAACACCAGGCTAGGATGTGTAAACAAATGCACGAGCCACAAGAAAAATTCCTTCTGCTCCACGCAGCAGGGGTGAAAGCTTGGCTGAAACCCTGTGAATGAAAGGATGATCCGAGAGGGATCAACAGGGATCTCCTGAGGTGAACAAAAATCACCTGAGAGGGAAAGCTGTGGTGAGACGTCCAGCCCAGAGAAGGGAAATCAAGACCAGGCTCTAGGCGGCCGCAGAGAGGCGGTGAATAATCCATCTGCCTGCTCTCACTTCGGGTACAGCAGGAAGCAACGGCCTTACACTGGCATGAGGCTCAGGATGGGCATTAAGGAAACCTTTCCTTGGGATGCCAGTGTTGGTGAGAGACAGAGCACACTGGCTGGGGAGCTGCAGACTTCAAATTCCTAGTGTTGGAATTCTGGAAACTTGGATTTTGAGATTTTGGCGTATAATAATACATGTGAAGCAATATGGAGGACTTTGGGCGTTGTCTGGGTTCTTCTTCTTCACCTTCTTCTTCCTTCTTCTTTGTGGATTTGGGTGATTTTTTTTCTCATTGGGTGAAAAGGTCTGCCTAGACTTCGAGCGGTCAATTATTGGGTCAAAAATATAAATAATATGGGTGTCATCTCATAATTGGGTGATAAGCACTTAAATAACCATGGAAGGAGTTAGAGGCAGCCATTTCATTGCCATTTCTACATTTTTAGCTAGAATTCACAACTTGTGAGGCTGTACTTTAGATAAGAATTAATAAACATCTGAGTCCAAACACAAAAAATGCATCCCTAACACAAAGAAAAGCTGATAAGAATCCTCACACCCTAGAATTTAAATTCTCCTGTGGGTAGGATGACTAAAAGGCCTACCAGGGTATCTTCCAGCCCCAACTTCTGCATTCCTGAGGCTCTAAGAGATGTCCATGGGCTCAAGATCCAGCCAGATTTGTCTCCTCAGGGAGGCAGCTGTCGGTTGGGTTTGGACAGAACGACTCCAGGGGACAGTCCTCCTCCATCCACCAGCGAAAAGCCTTTCAAAACGTTTCTGACACCCATGCAGCTGAGGCAGACCGAGGCAAGAAATCTATTAGTCATTTGGGATTTCAAGGAATGCCTCCATGTGTCATCATTTGAAAAAAGAGCTCAACATCTCTCTGGGGGGAAAGAGAACTCAGGCTTCTCCCCAGGGCTGGAAATGTCACTGGGATTGGAGTAAGTTTTTCCTCTTCTTGTGCTGCAGTTTCAGAGTTTTCAAAGATTAGGCTGCAGAGCCCAGGCTAGGAGGAGGGATTCTCCCCTCCCTGAAAGGAGACTCAAGCACCATCATTCTGACTGATTCTCATCCAGGCTGGTGATGTTTATAACAGGAATTTCTCTTCCTCCACAGATCTAGTTCTGAAGGGCATTGAGGAACACGACCTTGTGAATGTTTAGTCTTCTTTTGATCTCCTTTTCCTTGGGCCCACAGAGCCCCTGCAGCAGAAATCTATGAGATTTGCTGAGCATATTTGTAATTAATCCTAGACTTAGAGAAACGTGGGGATTAGTGGATTGCTGAACTTCTGATGTCTCTGGAGCAGTGCTGGAGTTTCCTTGTTACAAACAGCAGAGAAAGAGTCAGAATTTGGCTTAGGCCACTGAATCTACTGATCAGAGAAGTCCTCAAAGCAGCAATACTACCAGCTTGAATAAATACAGTCTCCTTCATCCAAAGGTTGTAATAAGGCTCCACAGACAGAAATGAATGAATTAAAATATAAATCACACCCCATGGGCAAAAGAGAAACTGTCTCGATTTCACAACTGGGAAAATTGAGAAATACATAGGATGAGGGTATTTGAAGGTTTGAGGTCTTCCAATTCGTAAGTGCCCACTTGAGGACAATGACAGCCTGATTTTACTCTTTTCTTCAGAGACACCGAGTGGTTTGTTGGCTAATTGGAGTGATGATGCCTCTAGGGATAGGAGCTTGGCACAGTGACTTGACTGATTTAACCAACTAACACGCTAATAGCAATTTACAGAAGGCAAACCTCTGACAAGCATGAAAAGACCTTGTCTAAATGTTTAGAAATCTGATTAATTCCTGGTGGATGGAAGCTGAGATGTTGCTGTCTCTGCCCCTCTTTGTTGCTTATACTCCACCTCCTGCCTCGTGTTTCTGCCATCTCTCTAACCTTTTGTCTCGTTTGTTCCTTTGATTTGCACTCCGCTTTTCTTGCTGTAGACAGGGATTTCCAGAGGTTCAGCTGAAAGGGCAGGCATCTGGATCTCCATCTCCAAAACAAAAGCTGCTCAAAACTGAGAGACAAGTTTGGAAATTGGACCTACCTGATTGCCACCTGATGAGAGAATCAGGAGAGGGGTGTGGGCCTGATATTTCTGAGTCTGAGAGATTTCAGCCTGCTGGCAGCTGCTAACTTTTCCCAAGGAAAAAATACCTCGAGAAAGCTTCTTCTCAAAACGATTTTAGTAATCAACTGCTCATTCTCAAAACAATCTTTTCTCCGGTGATGTTTTACCTTTCTAGCTCTGTATCTCTAGTTTAACCAATGGGATAAGGGAGGTGTCATTTCTATTCACCAATCATGTTAAGTCTGTATCAGAACACCTTATAAAAAGTAGTAAGAATTAAACAATAAAGCCTTCTCTATGCTCATTGCCTTCTGAACAGTATTTGGAATCATTCATTTTTTTGTGTCCTACAACGACAGAGGGGTGGTGGAACCCTGGGGGGATACTTGGCTATTCTAGATATGGTGTGCATACCAGGCAACGTTTGGGAGGTGCCGAAGAAACTTCTTGATCCAGAAGGAAGTTTTGGGGGCTCACTTTTGCACACTAACACATATTGCCCTAGGAACACTCCTACTACCTGGTGACATTTGCACTCAAACATCAAAATGATGGACCAGGACCTCCCAAAAGCAACTGCAGTGCCAACGGGGAGCAATGAAGCACCGAAATTCTGTTTTAGCAGGAGACTGTCTGCAGAACAACTCATCAAAACCAGTTCAGCAGCCTTTCGTTGTGTCGTGCTTAGAGGGAGGGTATGGTATATCACAGCACAATGAATTCATGGCATTGCAGCTGGAAGGAACTTGCTGAAAGCTCAGTTTTAGCTGTCCAACCCCCAGCTGGTTGCAGGCTGGGGTGCAGCGGCTGCCCTGCAGAGAAGGCTGCCCTCACCAGAGAGGGAGCTGCAATACTTTTCTGCACAGCACAGTTCTCCTGTTCTCTATAAAAATACAGAAATCCTGTGTATCTCTATAGAAACCCTGACTTGGGGCAGTCGCCAGCACCCCAAGGATGATGAGTTACACCCTGTGCACCACCCTGCTGCTCCTCCTACCTGCTGCCACCCTGTCTTTTCTCTGCAGAACCAAAACTTCCCTCACAAAGTCGTGATTCAGCACGAGTGAAACAGGATGAACTCTCCAGGACTGCGACAGAGCAATGCAGGAGGCCTCTGCTCTTTAAAACACAGAATAAAAACCAATTATCTGAAAAGATGGCGCACCTAGGGAGTGCACAACAAGGGGTATATCTCAGGGTGTCTCTTGTGGAGCAGGCACAGCACAGCTCGCCGCAACAGCACCGCTCCTTCAAGGCAGTCCAGAGAGTTCCTGCTGTGGGTGGATTGATGAAAATGGAGATTCCAGATCAAATTCTGAACCAGCCATAGGTAAAAAGAGAGAATATTGACTTTCTATAGACAGCAAGCATTCTTCCCTCCTGCAGCCCTCACCTTAGAAATCCCTCGGTGCTGCTCTGGGGCACTGTAGGGTGAGCAAGGAAAGCCTTCCCAAGGAGGGAGAGCAGGGCTCTAATATCCAGGAAGATTGGTGGAGCCCCAGGAGGAGGGATGTGGAGTGGTGGAACCCCATAAAGAGGGATGTGGTGTTGTGGAACCCCATAAAGAGGGATGTGGAGTGGTGGAACCCCATAAAGAGGGATGTGGAGTGGTGGAACCCCATAAAGAGGGATGTGGAGTGGTGGAACCCCATAAAGAGGGATGTGGAGTGGTGGAACCCCATAAAGAGGGATGTGGAGTGGTGGAACCCCATAAAGAGGGATGTGAAGTGGTGGAACCCCATAAAGAGGGATGTGGAGTGGTGGAGCCCCATAAGGAGGGATGTGGAGTGGTGGAACCCCATAAAGAGGGATGTGGTGTGGTGGAGCCCCAGGAGCAGGGATGTGGTGTTGTTCCAACTCCATAGGAGGGATGTGGTGTTGTTCCAACCCCATAAAGAGGGATGTGGACTGGTGGAGCCCCAGGAGGAAGGATGTGGAGTGGTGGAACCCCATAAGGACAGATGTGGTGTTGTTCCAGCCCCAGGAGCAGGGATATGGTGTTGTCCCAGCCCCAGTCGTGCCCACAATACCCTTCCCTTCACCACGACTCCTACTCTGTGCTCTCCCAAGAGGAGCTTTACAGCCCTCTAAAATATTTTTTATGGGTCTGCCTTTTAGGAGGCAGTAATTTCTGAGAGAAACACTGCAGCTTTAGCAGTTATTCTGAGCTGTTTAAGCATGCGCTGGTGTTCAGGTAAAAAAAGAACCCAAAAGTAACAGGTACTAATAATTTCTGATTTTCACTCTCTGGAATTAAGGCCATTTAGGAGGGGAAAAAATAAATGCTGTCATGTATGGAAGCTTATGAGCATCAATATATTTTAATGGATACATTTCTCTCATATCTAGCCTCTGAGTTTTCCCTCCTCTGAGTGAGACCTGAAAATGCACAGCATCATCTGTATTGCTCTGTAGCCCAAAATCCCAAGCCTCCTTAGGAAACTTTCCTCTCAGAACAATTTAATATGATATGATATTAACATCCCAACAGTTTCCCCCTCATGGATTAGAAGTGCCACTCTCTGTTTTGACTAATTTCTGCTAGATAAATAAGGTCTACCTCGATTGGAGAAATTCCCATATTCTGCACTTTTTATTTGACTGGTGAAGCTTTCTTGACTTTGTACCCTGAGCTCTTCAGAGGCTTTGCCTCCTTTAAAATCTGTATCTCTGCTCAGCATGCCTGCATTCCTGTGGAGAGTTGCTTAATCCCTCTGTGCACTCCCAATCTGCCTGCAAGGAACACACAGAGCATCCCCAGATCTTTAAATGGAGGCAACACAAAAATCTCCTTTCTTTTATTAATGGAAAAGAATTCCTGTACTATTTAAAAAACTAAGAAAAAAAAAATCAACCAAGCCCCCTCTTTTTTTGGTTTTATCCCCCTTTTCCTGCTTTACTCAATTACAGCTGATTAACTGCCATGACATATGAGTCATACAGGATCTAGGACACAGGATGTGTTCAGAGTTGCTTAATCATGCTCTAATATCAAACATGTACACTTGTTTACTAGGTAGGAGGGTTGTGCATGGTATTTACATGGTGCTCTGTTAACTTGGGATGTTAAAACCAGAACGGACAGAGAACGATAAACAAAAATGATGCAGGCAAATAAAGAGGGAGGAAGAAAAGATAAACCAAAGCACGATGAGAAACAGACTTCCAGGGCATGGGAAGAAAGAATTCACATTCCTTTTCTTTTTTTTTTTTTGTTTTATGTCACTTGTAGGTCTTCTCTCAATTATATAAATTTAAGCCCAAGGTACCTTTCTTTTCATGGTGAATATTTGGTTTTACCCTAAAATCAGCCAACCTTTTCATACCTCAAACTTGCCTCATAAATACCTAACTCCCAGATGCCCCGAAAACTCCTTCAGTATATGAGGAAAGCGCCTCTGTGCACCAAATAATGACTTTTGCTGCCTATTTTGAAGTGTTGACATCTGCCTCTAATCACTTAAGGAAAGGAAAAGGACATCCTATACCCAGAAAAAAAAATTTTTCTCTCTTCTCCCTCTCTCACTAGAGCATTTAGCTCTTAGTCAGCACATCAGACAGCTTTGAAAAGAGCACACAGAAAGAAGCCAAGCTGTCTCTAGGTGAAGCAGAGGATCACATCCTCATGTTCTGTTCAGTGATGAACAGAACGGTGGCAAAAACAATTTAGCCTGAGGATTCCCCTCTAAAGAGTGAGTATCCTTTTTTTTAATGGGTAAAAACAATAACTAAAAAAAGATTACTTGGCTGCGAAGCTTACCCAGGAATAACAAAGCTGCAGAGACAAGATGGAAGAAGGGAACGGAAATAAGACGTGCTCAATATAAGCAAGGATATTTGAACTCAGAATACTTAAGAAAGGTAAGGAATATGCAAAATAATAATAAAAAAAATCTATTTGGCCAGCATCTTGACAGCTGAAGGTGGCTTTGCAAGGCCTGGAGGCAGTTTTCCACAGGGACTGAGCCCAGCTTTGCAGGAGAGAGGACAATGTCGTTCTGCAAGGCACTCAGGACAGATGCCCATTTTAGGGAGGTGGTTCGCTGTCTCCAGGGATCCTCGTTGTGGATACAAGACAACATGGAGCACTGCAGCAAGCGCAGAAAGAGAGCTTAACTTGGAAACTGCTTTACAAATTAATTGCTTGTTACTTCGGCTCTCCTTTGTTTTTCTTCCTCGCGCTTGATGGCTTTTGTCTCTTGTCCTCCTACCCGTGACTTCTCCCATTTTCATCCCACTTTATCACCTCTATTTAGATACTTTTTTTCTTTTACTTCTGTCACACTCTGACAGAGTTCCCAAGCTCCTGATAAAAGACTGCAAGCACCCTATAGTAACCATGTTTTTAATACCTAGCCTAGGTTGTTTTTTTTTAATGGAAGCTCACAAGAAAAATGTGTGCCCTGGGGGTCAGCAGAGGCTGACAATGAGGCAGGAAAAGTCCAAAAAAGGCAGCACCAGAAGCTGCTTCTTGCTGGGTTTTCTGGGCAGGACTGATCAATTCTGCAGGGATTTTCATGTCTAGTCCCTGTCCCTCGACTTTATTTCTGGTTTTTCCTCTTTTTTTACCCTCAGCCACTCAGCAGTTTTCTCATTAAGTAGCCCCTGAATAAAAATTCCCAACTGCTGGCCCAGACCTTTGGAGGCAAGAGCTGCTAAACTTCTAACCTGTGTTATGGTCAAAATGACTCCCTAGCAATTCCCAGAAAACCCCAAAATCCCGCAGCCACATTCTCCATGCTTTTGTTAGTCCTGCAAAGGGCACAGCAGTGAATTGGAGCCGATTTTTTAAAAGCCATCCATCCAAACTCTGGGCTCCCTGTCTGTAGCAAAGCATCCACCGATGTTTCCTGAGCTAATTCAGCAGCTCCCACTGTGTTTCATGGAAAGAGACGGAGGGTTGCCTTCTCCAGCTAACCAAGGAGCTTTGTGTTGGCACACAAAATTTTACAATTAATCATCTTTGTGGCAAAAAATGCATCTTATTCTTCTCAATTCCCCTTCATGTCTGATGGCCAGGAGCTGTCCAAAATCGGTCCACTTGGTCCTCAGTCCAGTTGTTCACCTGCCTGCCCAGAAGCTGCTTCTTGCTGGGTGCTCTGGGCAGGTCTGATCAATCCTGCAGGGATCCTCATGTCTAGTCCCTCTCCCTAGGCTTCATTTCTGGTTTCTCCCTCTTTTTTTACCCTCAGCCACTCAGCAGTTTTCTTGTTAAGCAGCCCCTGAACAAAAATTCCCTTCCAGCAGCACGAGCGCCTCAGTGACGTGGCAGAAAAGCTCAAACACAGAGCCATGAAGATATCACCTCAATTTATTGCCCAGCTGAAGTTATCAAGGCCCCGACGCTGCACACAGCTCTCTCTGAAAACAGCACCTGAAGGGCACAAAACTCGTACCTCAGCTCTGCAAGGCTTGCTCAGAGATGTCACCACTCTATTATTACATCAAAAGTGATCGTAAGGACAGCAACTCCAACACCAAAACACAAAACAGCCTGAAAAGAATTGTTTAGGTACAAAGGAGGAAAGAAAACTGACAGGTCTGTGCTGTCCACCAATCTGCTAAAGTAAAAAAAGCTTTAAGCATTCTGATTTACAACATTGGAAAAGAATTAATCTGACTCATACAATTACTAAAGGACATTTGTCTCCATAACCCGGTAGGCAACTTCATTTTTCATCCTGTTGAACAGTGTTTCCAACTTTTTTTTTCTTTCCCTGGTTAACTAAACGGCCTTTTCAGTCTTGTTGCTTTTTAACTGTTATTCAACTAAAAGAAAAACAAACAAACAAACCTAAAGGCAAAATATTAACCCAAACACTAAATAACTGGAGTATCTGTGTAGGGTATTTGCAGATTATTGAGGGAAGACACTGAAATCCCCTCAGCCAGATCCCTGCAGGGAAAGGGGAGCTCTACTGCCTTGAAGCTGAAGGACAAGGATCACGAGACTGACAAGGGCAGTGGAAACACTGAAAAGATGCAGAAATTAGGGAACGCCAATTATCTTTGGTGTGCTTTTGGAAATATAAGTTCAACCTACACAACATGGGTCTTCAAGAGCACTGGAGAGGGTTTTTTACAAGAGCACGTAGTGACAGGACAAGGGGTCATGGCTTTAAACTGAAAGAGGGCAGGTTTGGGTTAGATATTAGAAGAAAAGCTTCTAATTTGGGTGGTGAGGCATAGGTTTCCTAGAGAAACTGCTTTCCTGGAGAATTCCCTATCCTTGGAAGTGCTCAGGTACAGGCTGGGTGGGCTCTGAACAGCCCAGTCCGGTAGAAGGTTTCCCTGCCCTTGGGGTTGGGGTTTAAACTGGATGATCTTTAAGGTCCCTGACAACCAAACCATTCCATGATTCTATTACTTTTGGTCTGTTTTTGTTTTGTTTGTTTGTTTTGTTTTAGCCAAGGGGGCTCCTCACAAAACACTTTTGTTTGGGCATGTCAGCATTACCTGAACGAACTTACTCGTCTGTATGAAATTACACACCAGCAGGAGTTTGCATGGATGGTAGCAGCAGTGCCATTAAAAACTCAGCATTGACACCCAATCACCGAGGAGAGAGGATTTCTTTTGTGTTGTTTTTTACCCAATTCTTACCAATTTGCAGAAGAGACATCAAATTCTAGCCCTCTAATTGGCTTCTCTAACCAAAACATTCAGATCTTTCGCAACCGCTCAGGTTTCTCAAGCTACAATAAGAAGGAGAGAGGGAAAATCTGGGAATTTCTTCTACCCTGGGCTACCATGAGCAAAGGCTCGTCAGGCACAGTGATGGCTTACATGGGCCAGCAGCACTGAATTGGGGCAACCTTTCCACACCTCAATATTTTCTCATAAATACCTAACTCCCAAATGCCCCTAAAACTCCTTCAGTATATGAGGAAAGCCGTCTGTGCACCAAATAATGACTTTTGCTGCCTATTTTGAAGTGTTGACATCTGCCTCTAATCACTTAAGGAAAGGAAAAGGACATCCTATATCCATTTTTTTTTTTTCCCTCCTCTTCCCTCTCCTCTGTTCTTTTCAGTAAGAACAGCAGAAAACAACAAAGTGCTGAGGGACAGGTGAGTGTCTCCTCACATGTGGTCTTCTCCTGGCAAAGCAAACACACTGGCTGGCTCCAAGCTGCAGATATTGGCAAGTTAATTATTGCCAGCAACTTAATCATTGCTGCTGCTCCTATTATTTTCCACTCATCATCTCTCCTGCAACGATTCACTGGCTTGGTTGGAGAAAGAAATGTGTCTGAGGGTAATGGTTCCACTGCTTTTCCTCCTCTGCCCGCCTCTCCGTCGCTCTTTTATATTGAATAATCATTTATGTGGTGGTTTAATTAGCTAATTATGAACGTGTTTGGGTATTTTAAGGGGGAAGAATCATTGTTTACTCGTTAGTAATTAAGCGGGTCCCATTTGATTTGGGTGTTGGGAAATTTACAAGTATCATTTTTCTGGGTGGCACTAGCAAATATTAAAAACGTAATTATTTGCTTATATCTTGGTGCGCTGAAAGGAGAAGTAAATTCCCATGACTGTAGGCTTTGGGCTTCTGGTGGATTATTATTACTATAACCAGTCTGGATTTACTTATTGGGATGCAGAAAGAGCAGTCAGGAAAGGAGGCCAGCCATGGAGAGAAAGACCCTGCTGCGTTCTGGAGGCTTTGCACAATACCCAATTCACCTGTCTGCCACCAAGCCAGCACCAACAGCTTCCAATTCCCTCTCCCTGCAGAGGTGTAGCAAAGGGAATCATCTCAGCGGGTCACCCGTCAGATTTATACAACCCCAGGAAGGTTTTGGAATGCACAAGACTACGGGGCAGGTGGAAAGAAAGTCGTGCAAGCCTGGTCATGGTGTACCTTGAATATTGGGAAAGATTTCCCCGGGTCAGGACCCATCTGTGCCGCTCATCCTTCCCTTCCAGTGGGGGACAGCGTGGAATGAGATGAATAATGCAGAAATAATGCAGTGTGAACACTTTGGCCTCCTCATTTCCCTCAATTTGGGAAACATGCATTACTCAGCCATTCCGGCTTAACTGAGCATGGTTTTAAAACCTCAATTTGGCAGTTTCAGGGGCAGCTGACAAGACATTTTAGTCTTTGGCTACGCAAAATGAGGAGCAAAATGTGCAGTGCACTGTCTCAGGGTGAGAGAAACAACACGTTCCTGCCAGTCTACTTTAAGGGACAGTGTCTGGAAGGGAGGGATGCCTGTAGGATATCTGCATTTCAGTTCCCTCCCAAAGGCTGACTTTAGTTAAAAAAAAAACAACCCAGCACAGCTCCTACAGCTCTCAGCAGCACTGCATCCAGCATGATTAATGGATAAACAAACCAACCTGCCCTGTAACGTGTCCCCTCTGTGGTTCCTTTTCAACCAAATTTTAGGGTAAATCATAAATCAGATCTTCCACGTTCCATTTTGCACTTTCTGTATACTGCTGGTTGCTCTTTTCAAATGATTTTTTTTTTTTTAAGAACCCTGAATCTGTTTCAAACCAGGACATACTATAACAAACAGCACTTAAATACACAAATCCTGAATTTGCCTTAAAAGGGCCTAATAAGAACAGCAGAACTGTGTTTATAGACGTTTTTCTTTGATTTATAATTTCTGAGGCATTACTACGCGTTTTCAAACTGCAAAAACTATGCAGGCTAGAATGTTAATGTTTCTAAAACTAAAGCTGAAAGCAATGTAACTGCAGAGGACTGGGCTATCACAAAATAATCAACTGCTGTGAAACTCAAGGTAAGATCATGGGATTTAGCAAGGTATGCAGGCGAGACTAAGCCTGCAAGCAGCATCCACTGCAGCACTCCAGAGCCCACACCCAATTCCTGTTTACAAAGGTCCCAAAAGTGAAATCCACCTTCCAATGTGAACTGAAGGTCGCTGGGGATGGGTCCAGCTGCAGCAGCAGGAGAGGGAATCCTGGAGTCAAGGACCTGGGGTAAATATAACCTGCCATCAGCTTCACCCTGCCCTCACCTTGAGGCCACTGGCAGAGCATTCCGGGGAATTTCAAGTGCCCTGGTGTCACGTGAGAAGAAAGTTGCTCTCAGGTGCTCATATCACTGCAATTCACAGCTGCACAGTTTATTAATGACATTTGTGCAGTGAAATTGGGTGGATGAGCCTTGAGCCTCCATGCCCTCACACCATTTTCCCACTGGTATGATTTTTTTTAAGCTAGAGTGGAGGTACAAATTGAGAGCAGAGCCCAGTCCAGCATTTCATTGTTAATTAATATCTTGCCTATATGAATATTTTTTTTTTGCCTAAACACTTCAAAAATCTCGTTTATGTAATTTTCATAATCTGATTTTTAATTATCAATAATGATTCTTCCCTCACTCATAGGACCCATCTGAACTGACTAATTAATATTAAAGGCTAATACTTTTTCTAACACCTTGAGGTCATAGATCACCAAGATCCACAGCACTATGATAAATATGTGAAACACGTGTGTATATCCAATAATTTGGAGTTGTGTTCTCTCCAGGGCTGGCCAGACTGCTGCTGCAAGCTTACAGCTGGAGCTTTGTTCACAGCTGGGGCAAAATCCTCCAAAATTTCAGATTCCTTGGACTCAAATAGTGACACTTGTCTTATGCAGAGCCCCTGATGCAGGCTCGTTGCATTGTAAGTCTGCAGTGTTTTAAAAAGATCCCTTTGGAGCCAGAGAAAATGTTGTAAACTCTCAGCAACACATGTATGTAACCAAGAGCCAAGAAGACTCTTATGTCTCATGGTGTAAATTTACAAAGCCCCACCTTCATCAGGAGAATTTCTTAGTGTGTCTAATCAATTTAGACACAGTGTCCCTCACGTTTCAGCCCGGGTGTTACAGTCATTATGACCCAAGATCTGCAGAGTTCACTTGAATTTGATTTTTTGCAGATAATAACTGGCTGCCAAGGATAGAAAAAAATGCCACAATACCCCATTAACAATTGTTTTCCAGCCCCAAAACCACAGCAGAATGTGCTGCCGAGCACAGAGGCCCCACAAATGCTACATATAAAACTTAGATTTCTGTTCCCATTGTTGACAAAGAAGAGCGGAGACCGAGGCAGAGCAAGGGGAGGTAAAATGCCTTCAGAGAGGAACAGAGGAACAAAGAAGAGATTTACTCATTTTTCACCCCTGGCCTTGAAGGAACCCCCTTTTTCTCATCTGATGGTTAATACCACACAGAGACACACAGTTCTTATTATGGCAGAAGCAAAGCTACCAACAGCCCGGACAGGAAAATCAGAATAATTGTAATAGTGGCAGCTGAAGAAGCAGGGCTGGGCTCTACAGCATATTCTCCCCTGCAATACTTTTATTATGCTCACATTATACAGACAGAGCTTCCACTATTTGATTTCCAAGCCTCTTCTCCAAGCCAGGCAGCTTCACAATTAGAACGTTTCCGAATACTTCAGCCACCATTTTGTTTGTTAAATACTACCAGTTTTTACTCCATCTCCTTTCTCCAAACCAGCTTCCAAACCCAAGGAGTTCTCTTTTGAGTCTTTTGGGGACACGCTGCAAACGTGTCGCAGTTTTCTGCACTAAGAAATCAGCCCTGTTTTATTCAGGGCTTAGGAAAAAAAGTCTACTAAAATAGGATCGGAGAAGTTTTAAACCAGAGTGGGAAAGGGAGCACAGATTGATCCCCAGAGTATGCAAAACAGAAATGAGATTGAAAAGCGAACTAGGCTCAGATAAAGTCACCTTCTTTCAAATTCCACAACCCCACGTTCCCAGGGAAGATCTCAGGGCTGCCCAAGCAGCGAGGCTGCAGATTGCATCTCTGCTCCAGGTTTATCAGCTGGTGTGGGCACGGAATCAGCCACAGGAGAAGCCAGACCAAAACAGACACAAGAGGCTCTGCTGCTGCAGCTGGAGGGAGCTGAGCACCCTCCAGCCACGGGGCTGCAATCAGGACAGGATGGAAGAGCAGCCTGGAGCCAGCACACCAGGCTCCATCACTGGGCTCCTTCAGCAGGGCGCTGTCGAAACCCTGGAAACTCAGAATTTAAGGTTTCAGTATGGAGTAATATGTATGGGGCAAGATGGAGGATTTGGGGCATTGTCTAAGTCCTTCACCACCTTCTTCTTGGTTTTGGGTGGTTTTTTCTTACTGGGATGAAGGATTTGGGGCGTTGTCTAAGTCCTTCTTCACCTTCTTCTTGGTTTTGGGAGGTTTTTCTAACTGGGTGAAAAAGGTCTGCATTGCAAGGCCTTGTGTGCTCAGTTACTGGGTCAAAAGCATCAATAATGTTGGTGTCATCTCGTTATTGGATAATTAGAGCTCAAAAGACCTTGGAAAGGGTTAGAGGCACATCCATTTTCTACCTTGCTAGTTAGAGCTCACAACTCGTGAGACTGCGCTATAGATAAGAATTAATAAACACCAAGTCCAAACACAAAACTGTGACTCCCATGTGTTAATCCCAGCTCTAACAGGAAGAAAAGAAGATAAAAACCCCACAGTGCACCACGCCTCAGCCTTCTGGTCCCCCCATTATCCCTGATTTCCTCCCCAGGAAAGGGCAGAGCATTTGGAAGCAGCCAGGAAACACACTTAGACCCAAACAGTGCAAAGCACACTCGGAGCTCACTGTTTGTCCATCGCTGGAGTGAGCACAAGGATGGATGTGCATTAAGCAATGCCCTGAGGACTGGAATTCTGCCCAGTGCACTTCCCCTCTCCCTGCCATTCCCAAGAGAACAAGGGTGCTCAGGGTCAAGGCTTGTTGTGCAGTCTGGAGTAATGGTTACCCTAGGAAATGTTTCTATTCCCTAATGCATGCTTAGAACTTGTTATTTTGGGTTGTTCTAAGGGGAAAACACATGAAGCTGCAGATGAAGCCTGTTATATGCACTAATTGTGTTAATACACAAATTTTTTTCATTACAGATGAAAACAGTAGTTTGCAGATAAATGCATTGACTTTTCCCTTCTAAAGCCCGCTCTTCACAGACTGCAGGATTCTGGGGCTGGAGAAGAGAAGTGACATTCTCTGAGGTGGGCAGCAGGAGCATTACAACATTTTAATCAGTCTCAGGTACACGTTCCTCACAGGCTGTACAAAAAGGACATCAGACCATAAAAGATGCAGCTGTCAGTCATAAATTTATAGTAAATCCATTTAATTTGGGACCTTAAGATTCTGGAATTGGAGAAAGTCGTACAACTAGCCACAGTGATGTGGAAACTGCTGCTCCTGGATTGGAAGGAGATTAAAAAGGGAGTCAAGCTCAGTTATTTGGTTTGCCTTTAGCCTCTCCAAGCTGGACTGTTCTGGACACTCAGCCATCAAGTAGGCATTCCACATTCACTGTCTCACCAGCATCAGAGGTGCACTGATGGCCCTCACTGGCAAAAATTGTGTGTTGAGGGATCTGGAGCCTCTGGGGCTCTCACAGCTGATGAGCTCCCTCCCTCAGGTGTCCCGGCTGCAAGGTCTGTTCTAAAATCCCAAACACGCACACTCCCACCAACATTTCTCAGTATCAGCTGAAAGGCTGGAGGATTATTTCTAATCCCCCATCTTCTCACCACAGGTCCTGATGACATGAAGCGACCCGCGTGGAGAGTGGCATGCTCCTCCCCAGCCTTCACCTCCATCAGCAGGAGGAAGGGCAAAGTAACTGAGCGCAAGGACAGCAAAATGCAATATGCAAAGCCTCTAACTTTGGACCAAAAAAGTACAGCCTGGAGGGAGGGAGCTCAGGGGATCTAAACCAAGCAGCACAAGGCAGAGACAACCTGGACTTGATGCAATTTAATCCTGGGCAAGCTCCAAGGCAGGGCTCCCAACGAGAGCTAGCAGCCCCCTCAGACTACACGACTCCAGCGGGCTGGCACTGCTCTCCTTTTGCTGTCCCAAGGTGGCTGGGTGAGCACAGCCAGCCTCGTTAACAGAGGGAATTTTCTCAGCACTGCTCAGACAAATCTAGGACATTTAATCAGCCAAGATGTCCTGTCGCTGTAGGACATGAAATCAGACTACACGACTCCAGAGTTTGTCAGAAGGCTAAAAAGAAGTATTTATTCAGAGTTTGACCACCTTATGTATTGGGTCACTGGAGCTAAACTGATGGGTGTTAGCAGTAACACCCATTCAATCACATTGGCCAACACAGAGAGACATCAAATGGTCTCCACCTCCAAATAAGAATGCAAACAAGATAGAGTTAGCAAAAACATCTCCTTTTGTTTACAGAGAACTGAGTTTCAGAAATCAAAACATCTCGGGCTGAAAAACCAGGGCCACATTGTCCAAGCCCCGTTTGCCCGACCCAAAGCCAGTGTGTGACCTGCTCCTTCGTGGCTCACCTGAGACATGTCTGACCCTGGAAGGTTCCAGATCAGCCTTGAGGGAGTGCAGACCCAGCAGCTGCTCCACCAGAGGCAGGAGCACTTTGCAAAGCATCAGCTACCCCTCTTCGCCAAATCCTGACTGACACCACGGCCCAGGGGCACAAGCACCCTGGGAGGCAGCACAGAAACAAAACTAAGATGTTTTTTCCTTTGAGATCATCCTGTTGATCTGCTGCTCCCTCTGTCCCTCCTAAAACATCCCACACCCTCACTGCAATGCCCTCCTCTGTGGCTCCAGCCAGCTGGAAGAGCCACCCAGTGCCTCCCTGCTTCACTGACCCCGTGCAAGCCACAGCTCAGTGAAATGTGTGTGGAACAGGGAAAGCTGGGGACAGTGGGGAAAGGGGGTGTAATCAAACAACTGAAAAAATTCACCTGTCAGTGCACAAACAGCAGTGAGGGCAACTTCTTTCTGTCCTGGAGCTCAAAGAAATGGGGCAGCTGTTAGCCAAGCGAAACCCAGGGAAGCAGGGGCTCTTCCCACCAGTGGGAATTCAGCAGGGGTTAAAGGTTCCACAGGAGAGAACACTAATATGCACTAGATAAATCTCTTAGGATTGCAGTAATAGGAGCAATAATATAAAATTAGAGATACCAGCAGGTGAAAAATTTACTCAGAAAAACACAGGCCAGCAAAAAAAATAAGACGAAGGTGTTCTGGTTCCTGGCTGAGGAGAGCTAACTGGGTCAGAGCCATCTAAAGACAAGCTTTATGTGGCTCTCTTATCTACCCTCACTTGTGAAAGAATTTGTGCTGTACTTGTAGCAATGGAAGACAAAGATATGCTAAGAAAGATTTCTCTTTGCCCCAAAATTTATCATCCTGATATAAGATTTTGTTTTGCTTATCTAATTTATTTTTACAAGTCTTCCTAGGCCAATAAGGTACTGATACTTGTCCTAATCAGAGATTTAAAGAACTAACATCAACAGAAAGCTTTGCTCACAGTTTTTAAATTATATTTAATGAAGGAAATTAAGGATTAAAAAGTAAAACAAATCTTGTTTTTCTCATTTGCAGGAGATAGACCTTGCAAAAAGCCCTGTCCCACTTGGGGGAAAGTAAGTATGAACATTAGAGGCGTACATAAAGTATATTTATGTTCTGCAATATGAGAATTCAAAGAGCAATTTTGGTCAAGATGACAAAGGTTTGAACACATGCTAGAAGTATAGGCCATGTAGAGAGTCATGAGAAAGTAAAACTTGCAGTATCTGAAATGACAAACCTAGGGATCATAACACTGACTCTTTGCAAGGCTTCACTTTAGTCCCCATGACAGAAAAGGAAAGAGGAAAATGGTATGAGGCAAGTAAGTATTTGGGAGGATAAAAGATGCTCTCCATGACAAATGGAGGGCACAAGAAGTTGTGAAAGGCAAAAATGAGCTGTGGGGGAGAAAAGGAAGGAAAGCCTGGAGCCCTGGCACAACCAGACTAAGGGAACAACGTGGCTTCTGAGGGAAACCAGGGGTGCAAAACTACAGACACCAGAGGCAAAGGGGCAGAAAGATGCACAGGGCCCGTGGCAGGGAGGGAACCACGTCACAGGACGTGGCCATGTGTGGGCTTGATATTTCTGAGCCTGAATTTCAGCTCGCTGACCATTGCTGGCTCCTTTCCCAAGGGAAAGCTGCCAACAGTTTCTCTTTTCAAAACATCTCTCTGCGTTTCTCAGCACAGGCTCAGCAAACAGTGTTCCCTTTGCCAGAACAACTGTCCCCAGGGGTTGTTTCCTATTCCTGAACCAATGGAGAGCAGTGTCAGTGCCATGGAGCAGTAACAGACCTTTTTACACAGCATGTTCTAAAAGAAACTGTTGGGATGGTAAATAAAGCCTCTTTCTCTGCTGACAGCTCTATGGAGTCAATCTATTCTGTGTCCTGCCGTGACAGCCAAGTCACACAGGAGGCTCCAGTGCCTGAAAGCCTTCAGGTGCAAATGCACTTGCACACCTACAAAGCACAAGCTGTGAAGCTGCACTGATGATTACTCCGGTTTGTTCTGTTTGGCAGCAAACTGGAACGGGTGAAAACTGGAGTCTAAAATTAAAGAGGAAGCAAAGATCACCAGGACAAGGACGGCATCTCAGCAGGGAGCACCAGGGGATGTGCTGCAAGGAGAACTCAGGGAGGGAGGGGGCTCCAGGCCAACCACCCAGAGGCCAGGATGGCTAAAATTTTCTTCATTCTCCTGATGCCTTAAGTTTCAGCTTCCATGTATTTCAGGTTCTGTGCTGCCCAGGGGCGCAGCTCTGAGCTCACACTCAGCGTCACTCAGCTCTGCACACAGCAGGGACACAAAACAAATCCTGCTCCTGCTGCACACCAAGGACAACTTTCAGGCCCAAAAGCACAAACAAGGGTGGGCTGGAGGGAGGAACAAGAAGGATGGGACCTCACAGCCTGGAGCTGGAATTGGACAATTAAACCCCAATATGCAAATGGGCCAAAACTTATAAAAGTAAAAGACCTCGTGGCCATTTGTCCATTTTGTGACCATTTTGGGTCCACCTTGGGTGTAGCCCTGGCCAGGTTCTTATCCTGCCCGGGGTGTACCCTGAAGGCCTTTCAATAAATCCCTGCTTTATTCTCCAGCTCTGTCCATTCTCTGTTCCAGGCCAGCCTTCCCAAGGCATCACCCAAAGAAGAATATGTGAGGCTGGCAACACACAGATGGACAAGTTCCTTTATGCATAAAGAGAGCTGCAGTGATTCCCAGCCAATGCAGAGGATATAAAGGGTGTGGAAATCCTTTGTAGCTCCCTGGGTACGTCTTCAAAGGCCAAAGGGATGCTGAACTTTCTCACCAGAGAGTATATTCTGTTCTGGAGGGAGGTCAACTGCTTAATGCAAACTAACTGAGACACAACACCCTTTCTTCATTCTATTATATACATTACTTTCCTTTTGCTCGTGATCACAGTCTGGTAGCAAATAGAAGAGCAGCTTATACATGTGCCTAGCATTAAATGTGTTTAATGTACTCTAAGTGCCTGTAATGAAATTTAGTGTCCAAGGGAAGAGACTGCACTTTGGGACCAGACAAATCTCTGCAGACCACATAAAACACAAAAATGGGGTTTTGCAGACCATAGTCGGTCAGCTCTAACCTATAGAACAATGGAACAATTCTTTCAGCTGCACCAGTTTCTAAAGAATAGAGACCTCCAGAAAAACCTGAATATCTTCTATGGAATTGTAAGATTTGTGGCTGTAGGGAATACAGCATACATGATGCATCTGAAGCACAAGCATTTGACAAAGCATCTCAGGAAACATTACTCACAGAATTAATTTGCTTGGATCTCGATGGGAACAAAATCAACCCAAGCCAAAGCAGGCTGAATGACAGTAAACAAAATCTGGTTTTTGGCTTTACATCAAGTTTGCACACTTAGCTTACTGGAATATTATATGAAAGAATGTTTGTCTAATTTTTACCTAATGTCATCATCACTTCTCCAGAAAAAGTGAAGAGTCTATTAACAAAGAATGGCATGGTTATAAATGG
>WBMY01005300.1:113960-142208 GCA_013397315.1 Donacobius atricapilla
AAAAAAAAAAAAGAAAAAAGAATGGCTAGAAAATTTAGATCAGAAATCAGAAAGTTAGGAGAAAACACAGATTTAAAGGCTGGAATGACAACTGCAAGCCACAGGCACAAGAGGACAACAAGCCTGACTGTGTTCACACAGCAAGTGGCAGGGTGCAGACAGGCCTCCCCACTAAATTCAACCCACCAGATTTGCTCTACATGCTCAATTTATTTGCACAGGTACATCAGGAGCCTTTGCAGCTGTGAGTGCTGGCTGCCCAGAAATAGGGAAAAAAATTCTATTTTACAAGGTGTTCTATTTACATGGGAAATCCTGTAATAAACAGAATATCTGGGAATTCCCACATTGATTCAGGGATCTTTTGACCTCCTCACAGTCCCATGAATTAAAATGGTTTTGCAAGACTCTGTCTCTCTTTCCAGAACACTCAGGGATATTCCATTCACTTTGAGACATCTCATTAACTTAAACAAAAATGGAGCTAAAGCAGTAGCAGAAGACAAACAAGAACATCTGGGGGCTGATTTAAAAGATGTTAAGAAAATGAAATATGCAGACCTTGGCTCGAAGACAACGAAGAAAAAGAACACAACTAGAAATGACAAATACTTGAAGGCTATAAACACCAAGAAAGGAGAGGAATTTTGGGTTGTGCAAGAAGTAGTAAATCTATGAGTAATGACATTAAATTATGAAAAGATAAACTTTCATTGAAACATCAATTTGTCTTTACAAGTAGTTCTAGTATGACATCAAGCAGTCTTCCAACAGCAAGTTCAAAAGATCCATTGCTAAGGGTATTTAGAAAGATTTTGGACAAATAATCGAAAGTGCTCTATAAGGGAAATATTCCATATTAGGAGCCAGAGAAGTTTCATGATTTAGTAAGTTTTTTCCTCACTCTGACTCCTCTGACTATCTATTTTGAAACCAGCCATTAGCATAAGATTTTCTAGCTCACGAAGACAGCAAAAGCCAATTTGTCTTCTCTTGCTCAAGAGGTCCCACAAATTACACAAGTATTACACATCACTTATTGAACACTGTTTGACATCACTGCATCTAAACTCAGTGTAACCCGTTTAAAAGGAAGGACTAAGGAAAAGAGAAATATGCAGACCTTGGCAAAGAGACAAAGAAGGAGAACTCAACAGAGAGATCTCTTTTATATCTGAAGGATATAAACCCCTAGGAGTCAGATACAAAAACACACTCAAGAATTGGTAGTTTAAATGACTTCCTCAGTGCCCAGAACTAGGCACTGTGAAGCCAAGAATTGATTCCAGGGGTGTCTGGAAGATGGGCACTCTGGATTCCCTGCTTAAACCAACGGCATTCGTACCTGCTTATGTCATGGCTAAAAGCTCATTCCCTCAAAAAAAAAAAAAAAAAGTACTTTCGGTAAATCCAAGCTCATCTAAGAGGTACCAAGAAGCCTGCCAGCAATCACAGCAAATGAAAGGTGTTCAGCTACAAGCCAGTCGTGGTGGAATGGACATTTTTAGATGTAATAATTAATTTAGATGTATTAATGGAATATGGCAACAGAAGCACGAACATTTTTATATTAAAGTTAGTAACAGTTTTATATTAAAGTTACTAACAGCACTTTCCACAGGTCACAGAATATTCTGAGTTGGGAGGGACCCACAAGGATCTTTCAAATGAATGGGACTTCTAGTCTGAAGGGTAAAAAGTGAAAGAATTGCACCTGTTACACAAGTTTGAATCCACAAATCATGTTCTCATTCAGGCATTGAAATATTTGGGTGATTTTTAGAGCTACTGGGGAACTGAAAAGAGATCTTTCTGACTTTAAATGAGGTAATTACTTTGTAGTTCTGAAAACATACTAAATGCAGGTAAAAAGCCCTTCCCAAACTTTGGTCTCACAGAGAAGAAATAGCGATGCATGTTTGTTTGTGTAGGTGAGCACCCACCACGTCCCTTTCTACTAAAGGTTGTCGTGTCAGTGTTGGCAATGGCTGCAGATAATCCAGGCAGCTAGGCTTGGAAATCTTCTTTAAAAGCCTAATGATTAATCAAGTCTGGGTTTGCAGTATTAGGACTGTCAGAGGTCACAGACAGCCTGATGAGAAGAGTCCAATCCCTCGGAAATTAATCCAAGTCCTTCTAAAGGGATGAAGCAATTGCATCAGCAGTGGAAAAGGGAAGCTGTGATCTCCTGCTCGCTGAGGGAACTGCAGGGCAGCAGCTGGACCCCACTGCATCCCTTTGCAGTGGCCCACAGCTCTCAGGCAGGGGCTTAAACCTCTGCTGAGAGCCCCAAGCTATGGCAATTCTCAGCTTCAGGCAGAGAGGATTTACTGCAGATCCTAAGAAAACGGGGCAGGGCACACAGGATCCAACTGCCATCTCATTCAGGAAATAAAACTCAGTGGCTGCACCTCTGAGAGCAAAGAGACGCTGGGTTCACGCTGCAGTGGGTGCCTGGCACAGGGACTGCCTGCTCGGTGTGGCACAAGCACTGCCACAGGATGAGGCTTTCTGAGATGTCCAAACAGCAGGGAGGGGACAGAGCCACTCCTTCACACCTGGCAGGTGGGAACACTGCCATCTCAGGGCTCCCTGGCTGCCCTGTGCTGGCACGAGGCCGAGGTTTCAGGGAAATGAGGGGATGCACTGCCTGAACCATGTCCCCAGAGCCCACCTCTCTGCTTTGGGAACTGAAGTCTCCCTGTGAAAGAAGCTCTGGGCTTGAGCATGAAGGTTGTTGCAAATATTAAGATGAATGCTCTATGTGTAATGTTAAAATATCTTTACTTTTATTTCTGCTATTAACAAAAACTTAGACACGGTAGTAGTGATAGCTGATATAATTACGAGTGAACTGTCTGCTTGGTGGGGATAACAGCCAGTGAACGTGTGATGAACCCTGCTATTGAATGCCAAATATCAGCGTCTGCCATCTGAACAAAGTATGGACCAAAGTGGACCCAAGCTGGAGGTGATAACAAAACCACAGCCTAGAAACACACATGCCTTAAAAAGGCAGGCCCAAGGAGGGGCCGTGTTAAACAATTCCTGGAAAAAATATGAATATGCATAATGGTCTGTGAATATCCAACAGGCTAATGTAATAAGAAAAGTATTTAAAAGGTACCTCCAAAGATGAGCGGTATGATCTTGTCTGAATGCCAAGCACCTGGCTGTTTTAACCCTTTACTCTGTTCCTGTCTCCCACTGTCCTTTTATTAAACTTTTAAAATTTCACCAGAAAAGTGAACCTCATTTTTTGACAGCAATGACTGGGCAGGGCTGTGGCCCTGACTGCACTGCCCAGCCCCAGTTCTCTCTCCCCCTTCCTCCCCTCCTCCCCAGCAATGCAACACACAGCACTGCGCAGCTCAAGGCAGCCGGCGGGGCAAAAATGTGAAATATCACAAAGCACAGCAGCCTCTTTAATGAAAAAGCTGGAACAGACTCCAGCCCCGGCCAAGACATGAATCACCAGAAAACTCCACTTGCAGAGATCCCCATAAAAGGCAATGTAAATAATCAGCCCAAGCCCCCCGCACATTCAGACACCCCTGTGCCCGTGTGGGTATTGTTGTGCTGGTGTCTGGAAAGCAGGAAGAGAAAATAAAAATATCAGAGAAGGATACAAGAATAATTTTGGGCAGGAGGGCTGGAGCAGGAAATCTGTAATAGCACAATATTCCATCAGGGTCTACAGGTCTCAAAGAAAGGCTGGAAAAGCAAGGCTCACACCCACCAGGTTTCCTTGTGGTGCTACAAGCAGCCGTGTTTGAGCTGCCCTGACCCCCACAGCTCCGTGCTCGCACACAGACTGAACCCAGGCCAAATCCTGACCACTTTCTTCAGGAAAAGATCCCCTAATAAGGAGATGTGAGGCTTTCCCTTTGGGGCTCAGGCTGTGCAGGCATTACGGGCTCTCAGTCCAGCATTTTAACCTGTTCCCTGGTGACGAGGATTGGGAACTGCTTTGCCATTTTGGTGCCCAAGGTGGTGGAGGCCGGGCAGGGGAGGGGATGCCTCAGAGGGAGGGTTGGGCTCCTGGCTGCCCTGACCTCTCTTGGTGGCGCTGACCTTGGCCACAGCCACCGGCACAGACCAGAGCCTGGCGAGGCACAGGAGCAGCCTTGGAGCCTCTCCCAACAAAAGGCGGACAGGAGGGAGAGGTGCAGGGATGCAGCCGATTCCATCCAAACAACTATTATTGGAAGATGATTTCATTAATGAATTATCCCAATTGCAGCTTAGCTAGTGGGCATGTGGGAAGGCCAACTCATCGGCTGAAACTGAGTTTCTTTTGTTCCGTAATTTGGCTCTTTGGGAGGTGTCAGTCAACAGCTCCCAGCCGCACACATGCACACAGAGCTCGCTACACAATCCACAGGCTAATTTCAGCTCGCAGAGTGAAGGCACCTCCCCATGCTCCAAAATGCCTTTTTGGTGGAGAACAGCCACATTTACAGGGTTGGAGAAGCGGGGAGGGCATGAGGAGGAGGCAACATTGATAGGAAGTGAAAAGAAGAGAAATTCACAGAAAGAAAGAAGGGAAAATGGGAAGGAGGGAAATAAAGAATCCGAAGCATACAGTCAAATGTAGATGTACTAAAACCTGCTAAACAAACCACGTGTTTCAAGGACAAGTTTCAGTTTTCTGAAGAGAGGCATTTGGAAAAACCTGAACATTTCTCTGAGACAGCCACGCTGGGCTGGCAGATCTGCCACGGACCCTGATGAAGAACCAAGCTCTCTTGGAGGCCAGGCAGGGTACTCTGGGGACCTCAAAAGGCACGTGCCCAAGCTTAAGCAGCTGAATTGCACTCTAAATGTGGAAGACTGCAAGGTAGAGCCAGACACGCAAGAAAAGGGGAGAACCAGGATCGTGAGGAACAGTGGCAGAGTCAAATTTTCTCACTCTCCAGCAATCTCAGATTAAAAAAAAAAAAAATCCCTGAACTGCTTGAAAATGTGTAGCCACTGCTGTACAAAACAGGCCAACCCATCATAGGGTGGTCAGACCGATCAGAGCTACCAAAACCAAAAAGAGACATATTTGGCTCAGGCCCTTCTTGAACTTCTGTGGACTCTTCAATATCCGTGGCACCTGCATGAAGGAGCTCCACAGATGTCTCCTAGGACACGTTAAAAGCCAGGTTCTTGTGACTGCTTTGAGCCTGCCCCGTCATTTCCTAGTTTCATGTAATCCCTTGCCTGTCAGGATTCATGCAGAGCTAAAGATGCAGGTGGCAATTTCCCTGGATCCCCACCTTGTGGCAGTTGCAATATCAAAGCACAAGCATTCCATGCAGAAGCTCTGCTGTTTATCCTACTTGTGCATCCCTGAACGAGCAAGCTGGGCTTTATTTTCCTTCTGTGCTGCTGTTCTTGCCCACGGTTAACAGGGCAGGGGGTAGTCAGATAATCACACTCGATGAAGCAAGCTGGGGGAAGGCAATCTAAACGTAATTTCTTACATTTTCCCCCTCCTCAGTGGGCTGATCCTGCCTTGTTAACTGCAAACCTCACTGAGCAGCTTCACGCAGACTTTTATGTCCTTCCCTAATGCAGCCCAATTGCAAAGGGCTTTTTCAGGCTCCTGTGATGCCGTACACTGTCTGGGGCACCCTCCTGTCCCCAGCAGCTCTCCTGAGCAGAGGGTCAGGGAACAGCTGCTCCTAACACTGCCAGGAGCAGGAGATCCTCCTCAGCCCCAGAATTCACCTTGGCCTCCTCCCTGCGGGGGGAGAAGGGTCCTTGGGTGGGAAGGGAGGAGTGGGATTTGTCATGAAATGAGCCTGCCCTCTGCACTCACTGATTTGTTTCCTGTCTGGACATTCCTGGAGGAGGCACAAAGGGCAACCTCACATCCATCAGCACATCACCACACACACGTTCCCAGCTCCCTGCAGCAGCGCTGCTCCCCAGGTCAGCATGGATTGCACTTGGGGGTGAAGCACAGCAGGCTTCCTGGTCTTTCCTGACAAAAGAGAAAACACACTCAGAGAATTCTTTCTCAGAAAACCACGGAGAAGGAACAAAATCTCCTGTGGAAGCACAAGAGTGGAGGCTAAGGTGGGATATGCCAACACGAAGTGGGAAGAACTGGTAGATCAAGCAAGGAGAGGGAGAATAATGAAGAAATGAAGAAAAGGAGCTAAGTGGGGAGGACTGAGAGGATGGCTGCTCCTGTGATGCAGCACAGTGAGCAGTTTTAATTGGGTCAGCTCTATGAGGAGGCAAATGACAGCCTGTTTTTACTGTGTATTTTTGAACTTATGTAACCTTAGCACGCTCCATTATTGCAATACATTTTATTGCTAATAATTTCCATCTGCAAAACCATCTCTTTGTGAAACAAACTGTATGCAGCACATTGGAGCCCAAGTTACAGTCACTGATGCTGTAACTGAATCTGGATTTTGGGGGGATTGGGAAAGCTGATTGCTGGGGGTTTTGCACCACTACAATTTTAAAGCACTTTAGAAACACCCTTCAAGAATTCCATGCCTATACTCGAAGTTTGGAAAATTATAGCAGGAAATAATTTTTAATGCTTTGAAAAATTTTGAAAAATGCTTCTAGGTGTGAAGATGCAATGACATAAATAGCCGAAGAATTATAAAATGAGACAAAAGTATTTGTTATGCATGCACAAACACATATGTGCAGAAAGGACAAGCCTCCCCAGAAGGGACTGGTATATCTTTAGTCAGCTGCTACTACTAGCATAAACAAAACAATAATACAAACACGAAACCCTCTGTGGGAGAGCTTTTTAAATCATTGCATATGCATGTAACTGCTTAAAAAAGTCCATGTGGGCATAAAGTTTAGACTTTGACTGCACAGAAGCCAAGAAACATGGTTGTGGCAAGATGTGGCTTATTGGCTTTTGGTAAAGCTGCTGACCTTGTATAAATCAATTTAAAAAACCCGAGGCATTTGCTGAAGATATGAGTGATGAAGAAAAGTACCTGAAGATACACTTTTACCACTTGAAGCTCTTAACCTACAACTACTCACATCTGAATCTCTTTTGTTTGGGCTAAAATAGCGTGCTCAGTTCCACAGGCTTTATTTTTAGAGACCTGTACCCTCCATCTGGACTTATGGCTGCTAGCTCAAAGTTTTCCTCCTTGGGAATAGCTGTGACAAGAAGGAAAAATGAATCTACCACACGTGGCATGGGTTCAAACACCAAGCTATGGACACAAGAAGAGTGAGGATGGATTCTCCCCGTTCTGGGCTGTTCCTACAGGGCGCTGGGACAATGTTTATTCCTCTCTGTGGCACCAGCCTGACTTACACAAACCAGGAGTGTTATTTTGGCAGGAAACCATGTCAGAGCTCTCCCTGGATAGGTGTATCAGCCTGAGGAGCATCTCTTCCCTTCGTGATGGTGACAAACTGCTGGATGCTCTCTTTAAGAGTGCCAATGCACAGAGCCAGACTTCTCTAGGAGTACAGGGAACAGCACAAACACGCACAAGGTGTTTTCCACCCAGGCTCCTGCGGGATCTATGGAATCTCGCAGCAGGCTCTGCAGCACAGCTACCAAAAGGACAGTCCAGCTGTGACTGAGGGCAGCGGGTTACCCAAAGAACAGATCCCCTCCTTTTGCAGCAATATCAAAAGCCAGGTGCTGGCTGCAGACATGAGCAGGGCCTGCAAGTGAGAAAAGCATTCCTTGTGAGGGGATATGCTGTTTGTGTGGGGGGGATGCCTTGGGAAGGCTGACCTGCAACAGAGAGTGGACAGAGCTGGAGAATAAAGTAGATAACAATGAGTCCAAAACGCCTCACGTGCACATTTTCAAACCTGAATTCGATGTATGGCCGCTATACAATTAATATTTACAGCTGTACCTAATTGTTCTCCTCACGAAGGAAAGGAGGCACTATGGAAGCAGTAACGTGAAAAGGGTTAATAAGAAATCCTAACATGAGCTCTCTAAGTAGCACACCCGTTTCAACTCATTTGCTCTCATGTGGTAATAAAAACATTTCAATCCCAGCCTCCTGAGATGTAGCATGTAAAGCACCTCCTGGTAGCTCCATCCGCACACCCACGCTGTCCCCTCAAGCATGGCTGTCCCTGTGTCTCCAACCACCACAACACAGCACCAGCAGCAGCCTAGAAGCAAAAACCTTGACTAGGCAGACAGAAACCAGGACAAAACGGCATCCTTCAACCCACAGCTTCCTGAGAATTTGAATAAACATGTGCTTCACCTACGGGGGCCTAAGCAGGAGAGCTATGCCAGCCCTTAGGGCTAACCAGGAAAAACTGGAGGGCTTCTGGTTCCAGATTCCAGCCTGAGGGTCAGGGTGTGAGGCTCACTGGTCCTTCTTGGAGCACACAGAGCTCTCCAGTGAAGTGTGTGCTGGAGGGAAAAGCACTCGTGGAGACACAGGCAAAGCTCCGAGCCAAGGCACAGCCTCACCCCAGCAGGGCGGGAGGATTCTCTGCCTGAGCTGTTGAGTCAGGAGCTGCAGGAGCCCTGCAGGGCGTTGCTGGCTCCCGGCACCAGGGAGGCTCATCCCTTTCCCTTCCCTGTGTGCCACGGGGAAACCTCTGCATAAATCTTCCCTAGAAGTCACCCAGGCTGTCAGGGAGCTTTAGGCTGGAATTTGTGTTTTACAATGAAGAGATCTGTACAAAAAAAAAAAAAAAACACCCAAGTTTTTCAAAATATCAAGTTTTTTATCAAATATCAAATCCAAAAAAGGGGTAAGTTTCAACACCATCCCTCGCATTTAGACTCTGGGAAAGCAGGTGCTAACATCCATAGTATTTCATCTCTAACAGCATTCTTGAATCCTGATATCTGTGGGTTTGGTTGTTTATCCATCAATTCTACCTTTTCTCCATCAGGGAGCTTCTTAACCTGGCAGATTTTTGTTCTTCCCCTTACCTTCGGTGAATCAGAGTCAAATCCCACAGTGAACTGTAAAATTCCCACCCCAGTGCAGACAAAGTGCTATTTGTCCATCATCAGATTTGCAGGAATCCAGTTAATACAGGGTGCACTTCCCTGTAACAACAAGATGAATTCTGCTGCCCAGGTCTATAGCTGCAAATCAGGTAAAGATTATTAACAAGACTGAACAGGAGAGAGATCAGGACAATCCAAACAAGGGTAGAAACGTCATGCTGCTCAGTCTGCCAGAGAGTCTTAGAGCTATCTAGGAGGAAAAGAATGGTTTTAAAGAAAGAATTTATCTTTAGCAGGGATCTCAAGAAATTTCAGAGAAATTATTCTAATCCATGAATCAACATAAATACACTGGAGTCACAGAACCCAGGATCTTTGCATGACAGTTTGGGTGCCCTTTGTAGACATCTGCAGGCAAACATGTGCAGCCATCTGTGTGTGATCTCTTAGCCCTTTCATGATATTTCATTTTTCTATTCTTGTGTATTCAAACCCCCCTCGAAATGGCATTTTTTTTTTATTTGTGGTAGTCTGCCATTAACCTTTAATTTCTATTTAAGCCCTTGTTCCAACTCATACTCATTTATTGCATTAAATGGAGAAACCTGCTTCTTTGTCTCATCCTTAAAGGTTTGAGACAAATAAACCAGCAGAAGACTAATAGACCAATCAGCCTTTTTCAAAACCAAGGTAATTAGCACGACATGTAAAACAAAAGTGAGAGCAGAGAAATTACACTCCTGCAGAGTCTCATGAGGCAAGAGAAGACCCCAGAATTGTTCTTACAGAAAACGACAACGTGAGAACGACACCCTGCCCCAATATTTGCCCCTGGAAATGCAAAACAAATCAAAGGACAAAGAAATCTCACATCTGGGGGAGTTGTTTCAGCAAGGACAGGGGCAGGATCCGCTCAAAATATTCCCAGAGAAGAAGGCGTGTTCTCAGGTAGGTGAACGTGTTTTACCTTCAGCCTTGACGACTTCATGAGCGTCTAATTGCTATTATTTGTTCTGGGTTGGTGGTTGGAGAGCTGCTTTCTAGAAGAAGCTGCTGGAAAGTCTCCAGAGCTGCAGCTACCCTGTTATCAGGCATGAGTAGGTGACAATTCAGCGCACCTACAACACCTCACACCAACGTGACTCTCTTGTCCTGCCTCCTCAGCACTTGGTTGAAAACATCCCTATCAACATGTACCACTTCAGGGCCTGTGTGCTTCAATTTACTGTCCAGAGGAGGCATCCAAACATGAATTTGTGAAGGGAAGGTCACATCCCGTCAGGAATTTCCTCACTCATCTTACTCATCCTTCAGCTTGCTCCTGTGGGGCTGTAAAAAACTGCACTGCAGCCAGGGCTGCTGGCCTTTGGCAGAGTAATCCAACTCTGTAATACAACCACACACTCAACAGAGGCAAGGAACCCCAGATACTCTGGAATAATCCCCCAGAAAAATGAAACAAATCCTTTTCTCTCCACAGCGAGTGAAACCTTTCATCCGTCTTTTTGTTTTATAACATCAGTGTAGCTGTTGAAAACAGAATGAACATTTCGTAATGAGGAATCAAAATATTCTGTTCCAAAACTCTGGACAGAAAATGGTAGGATGTGCTGCTTCTCTTCTCCCCATGTTTTATTTACTATGTCTAATTTAACAGACATCTTTCAAGTATTTCAAGTTTGCTGAAATTAATTTGGAGAAGGAAAATACTTCCAGAGCAACTGCAGCAGTTGTGTCAGTCACTAGCACTTGTCTGTCTCTGCACAGTTCCCTGAAGATGCCCACGAGAGGCTGTAAACCCCGAGTTTCACATGGTTACACTGGTAGCTGGAGATTAATTGCTGTTGATTAACCAGAACATGGCATTTAATTATCAGCACATTTGGTGTGAGATGGACACACCAAAAGAGCTGCTTGAACTCTTTATCTTTCTCTTTATCTAGTTAGCTCGGGTTTTGCAGAAATACTGGCCAGACTTCACAGGGATACTGAATATTTTGTCTTTTATGTTCAGGATTGCATGGCAGCAGTTATCCTTGAGTGGTGCACGAAGTATTAGACTGCCCAGCCAACAAATAAAACATATTTCTGTATATGAAAACAGCATGAACTTTGAATTTGGAGGAGAATCTGTTTAAATATCAAAATAAATCACCGCTCTCCCTTGTTATTTACTGTGCTTGTCCTAATCATATAATGCCAATGCATCTATAAATTGCCTTGTCACAAAGTGCCTGCTGAAAGCGATGAAAGCTGTCATTTAATCAAAACGCCAAAATTAATCAAAAGGAAAGGAAAGCAGGACCAGCCCTGCCATTAAGGCTTTTTCCTGCTCCAGCAGGAATGACAGACATGACAGACACAAATGAGGGAGTGCAAAGTTAACTGAAAAAAAGGACAAAAACAGAGGAAAGCTCCTCAGAGCCAGGGCAGGTACCCTGGAATCTTCTCCAACACGCGCCAGGCTACTCCACAGTTTTAAGAGAATTTTATCTCCACTGCCTTTGTTCTCAATAAAAAGTTCTGCTAAGAAATTCCTGCATCCCACCACAGGGCTGAGGCTTCACATCAGGAGTGGACACAACCCTCCTGTCAAGTGCGCAGATCCTTTCAGAGACAGAAAATGCTTCTGGGCTGGGCAGGAGGAGCGGCACGACAGAAGTGACGTTATCCCTTCAGCATCACTTCTCTCCCTGGAGCTGCAGAGAGGCCCCAGGCCCGGGTCTGCACAGCAGAGTGACTCACCCCTGCTGGTGAGAGGGGTGGGATAAACACGGGCTTGACCAACACTCCAAGCTGTACCGCTCCAAACCCCTCTGTCACAAAATAGATTGACTCCATAGAGTTGTCAGAAGAGAAAGAAGGCTTTATTTACAATCCCCACAGTTTCTTTTAGAACACGCTGTGTAAAAAGGTCTGTTATTGCTCCATGGCACTGACACTGCTCTCCATTGGGTCAGGAATAGGAAACAACCCCTGGGACAGTTGTTGTGGCAAAGGGAACACTGTTTGCTGAACCTGTGCTGAGAAATGGAGAGAGATGTTTTGAAAAGAGAAAACTGTTGGCAGCTTTCCCTTGGGAAAGGAGCCAGCAATGGTTAGCAAGCTGAAATTCAGGCTCAGAAATGTCAAGCCCACACTCTAACAGTCCTGGAACACGGGGCTATGTCATTTTTTCTTGTAAGAGAAAATGACCATTTTCTCTGGTGCCAGGGCAGGTTTGTGTGGGATCCTGTGGCAATGCACTTCCACACCTGAGCAGGTGTTTCTATATAGCCCTGAATTCATGTTTTGGTTTTTTAGAAATTCTTTTCTCAGATGATTTTCTGTAGACAAGAGCAATGTTTTTTCTAACTGTACCTATGGTATTTCATTCCTTTCTCATAAGAGGGACTTCTTGGTCCCCCTCTCGTTTGAGCAATGTGATTGAAGAGGTTTGCCTTTGTTTCACCAATAGAATTGGTCCGTGTACAACAGTATAAAAGAGATCATCCCAAAATAAAGTAGACATTGTAGCCTTCTAAACTCAGCGAGTCTGTGTCGTTTTTGGCGCAAACAACGACATTTCTCTATAAGGAAGAGTTTTGGCTTACCTTTGAACATGTAAGGAAGCTAAACCAGAATTTTCCATGACCCTCTCACTGTAAGTGGCCCAGAGCCAGCACAGGAGCACTGCCTGGGCTTTGGAAATGCCCCTCAAAGCCAGTTTCATTGGGCAGGGTGCCAAAGAGCCCACCTAGACCATCAAGTACTAAAAAGGCCGCACAAAGGAGCTCAAGAGCTTTTTTGGATGCCTTAGCCAGTGTAAGAGTGTTCTCTACCCTGCGTTCGACTTTTATTTTTTTGTTCCATAATGTTTGTTATTTTTGTCATTATTAAACCCTTTTGTTTTACAAAGCACGTCCAGAGAAGTTGTCTTGCTATTATTAAGCCACTCTGGGAAGTTGCAGGCCAACCCTCAGACTTGATAAATCTTCATGTAGCTTATTCCATTCTGGCCAGGTGCAAGATGTTATCAGGATCCCTTCACCTATTAGCCACCAATAACATCACACCACAAGGATGTCATTGCTGTCTCTACACAAATCACGGTGTATACAAGGGAGAGGAAAGAGCTGTTGGACCAAAAGGACTCTGTGGCTCAAGAACCAGCTCGTGATCTCAAACAGGAATTAGAAAAAAAGATTTTTAACCAGAAAAGAATGGAGATCCTACAACAGCCTCTCAGGTAACAGGGAGCTATTGTAAAATGGGGTTTCACCAGCCTATCAAAGGGATTTCTCTGTGGTTTGATTGCAGGACTGGGAGACTTGGCTCCAGTGATTATTCCCCAATTTTGCTTTAAGTTTTCTTTCCCCAGAGCAGCAACAAATACAGACAGAAACACTCCAGCAACAAGGTCAGCTACTCCCGAGGCAAAAGCCAAAAAAGAGCTATAGAAAAATCTAAATCTAAGTCCTTCATCTCCACAAAACCTTGAAGACCTTTGTAACATAAACCAACTGCATGCATGCACAATTTCTTCCTGATGCCAGCTATAAGTTCCTTAAAACACAAGGAGCTGACATTGATGTTTTTATGCAAACCAGACTAATCACTACTTTTACTGAAATGCAAGTCCAATCTACTAACACCCATCTGCCCATTGCAAGACAGGTTGAATTGAATGTTGCACAGAAAATTATCTCACTTTAATGTGCTGCATTTGTTTCCTTCCACCTAAGGCAGGACATCCAGCTGGAGCCTGACACCAAACTGTATTTTTTCATTTTTTCATTCAGGCTGCCAGTGAGGATGCTGCCACGTGATACCACCAGTTCCAGGCAGCCTGCCTGTGTTTCAGGGCCCAGAGAATGGGCTAAGCTCAATCCAAGCAGAAAGGATTCCCAACCAAACCCTCACTGCTCAGCCCTTTCAGGATACCCTGGAAAATTAGTCTCACACGATCAAGGACACCTTTGGTGTGCCATCCAATTAATTAGGGATGCCCCAACAATTCTGTTTTTCCACGGTGCTCTTTTCAGCTCACATTTGATCTCCTCAGCTGCTTATCCTCTTCTGAGTCATTCTGTCACAGCTTTAAACAGCAAGTCCCCCTTCCAATCCTTCCCCGAGCCCAGGCTCATGCGCTCCCCTCCATCTCTCCTCACCCACAGACTCCACCCTGCTCCTCTCAGCACTTCTCAGTGATGGCACATGAGCACTCCTTTCTCTCCTCACACGTCTCAAACATGCACTTTGCAGTGTGGGTCCCACTGGGACAGGGAAAATCTGTTTGCTCTTCTCTGCTTTCTGAAGGTGTCACCAGTAACAAACAACGTGGCATCTGCTCCGTGGCTGCTGCTAGCAAAGGTTTTTGGAGCTCAGTGATTTCTCCATGCAGAATTCCAAATTAACAACATCCTCCCACTGCCATTGATAAGTGATGGAAGGTCAGATTGTTTAGTTTATTTGCTCTTGGAGATGCCCTACTAATTACAATGTCCATTCCATATCTACAGGCCAGTGCTTGTTCACATCATAAAACCTGGCAAAATAGAAAGGCTCTGCCTGTAAAGACTGCTTCAACTTTCCAGCTTCAGTTATGGCACAGCTCTGCCTCATCTGTTAAGAAACTCCTATTGCTGAACAGAAAAAGGGCATTTTCATTCCATTTTAGTTGTCATGTTCCTCACTTGAAGGTTTCTTGGTAGACCAGCCCCTTGCCAACTCCCTGAAACTGCAGCACATATAAACTCAGAGATCCTCCAAAAGAAATCCTGCCATTGTAATGGGGCAAAAAGGATCCTCTTGATTACGTGTAATTAATGGCAAATTGTCTCTCAGTGTCACTAAATCCAGCAGAATGTCCTGCTACTGGAAAGGTCCTGACAGGAGAAGATCCTTTCAGATTGCCAGGTTACACTCCTGAAGCACCCAACCCTCCCTGCTCAGCAGCAGGAACAGGTGAGCCATGACTCTTTTCTTAGGCATTCAAAGCTACCACCTTCCAAATCCCTTCTCTCTTTATGAAAGAAAGGGTGGAAAAAAAAATCAACCTATAAAACCAATCTTCCACCCAACTAATGAGTAATCTGATTTACTGAATTCATTCCTCTCCCAGAAAGATAAAGATGTTACTAATGACTCCACAGCCTCTGGTAACACTGACTGCCTAACTGTAAACTTTCCTTGTGGACAAGAAATAACTCACAAAAATCAAGGGATCTGAATTTATTTCTGCCACATATTTGTCAAAAATAGCTGCAAACATTTTTTAGGGGGGCCCTTTTCTTTCCATTTGCAGGAAGCCAGCTATACCAGACAAGAAGAACTCAAATGTCTTCGATGAGCTCTCTTGCTCTGACAAGAAACAGAGAGCCCAGGAGGATAGAAGAGGAGATTTTATATCATGGTCAGCTGAATTAAACCATCTAAGTACTGAAAACAGTCAGGGACAGTCTGAGGAAATTCTCAGTGCAGCTCTGGAACAGGCAGAGTGGTAAAATGGGAGACCAAGGTACAGGAACAGTTCATGGCTGCAGGTCACCATTAATAAATATTAATTTTTAACAGCCAAAATGTCAGTGGGCACTTTTTGTGTCACTTGTGCCACCTGCATTCAAAGCACACAGCACATGATTATATGGGACACAAAAATCCCCCAAATAGCAAACAGAAGAGACTGCAAATCCTTTTCCAGACAGACACAGTTATGTATGGCTCTCTCTTCTCCCAAATCTACCACTCCATGGCACAAAATTAAAAATATTATGGAACAAGAAGGACTTTTCCACATTGAGCAGCCAGGTGGGGCAGGTACAAAGATTCAAGCAGCTGTTAAATAATTCACATTAATTTATTAAAGAGAGCTGGGACTTCTACAGTTGATGTAATGCACACACACACCTAACACTGAAAACATGCCCTGAGGTAGTTAAATTTGGTGACATACAGGAAAATTGCTTTTCAGTCAAAGAGCAAATATATTTTTACTAATAATTGTTGGCAGAAATCACAGTCGCTGCCAAAATATTTACACTCAATTTAATTACAATAATGATCAGAGAGCATTGTTTTATTTATTGTTCATTCAGTTTTGGCAACAACAACACAAATATGAAATAATTGTCTCTCTCCAGATCTTTCATATGTATTTAGTACATGTTAAATTATGTATTTATGTGTATTCATAAGCGTGTGTATTTTTATATATAAATGTGTGTATATTTTGTTAAAACCTTTTCACTTAGCAAAACCAGAATCATCCCCGATGTTTCTGATGCAAAGCAGCAGGGGTAAAGTCAGAGGTTCTGCACCCTCATTAAATTAGCACAAATCAGATCTGCACCCAGTCCACTTTTTTTTTTTTTTGCTACTGCCTTGAGAAATGACACATTCTGTGTATGAATTTTTAATCCCACAATATTACTACGTAGATCTATTTCGAGACAATATTGTGCAGAGTACCAGAGGTTATTATAAACCAGGCTTTTGTCTCTAACCCTCTTCCTCCTCAACCTGCCAGAAAACCTCACAGCTCCCTCTGGAAAACACGGGGTGGATGTTGGGATCGGTGGCTCATGGCTGTGGGCTCGACATTTCTGAGCCTGAATTTCAGCTTGCTAACCATTGCTGGCTCCTTTCCCAAGGGAAAGCTGCCAACAGTTTCTCATTTCAAACCATCTCTCTCCGTTTCTCCAAACATGTTAAGCAAACAGTGTTCCCTTTGCCAGAACAACTGTCCCAGGGGTTGTTTCCTATTCCTGAACCAATGGAGAGCAGTGTCAGTGCCATGGAGCAATAACAGACCTTTTTACACAGCGTGTTCTAAAAGAAACTGCTGGGATTGTAAATAAAGCTTCTTTCTCTTCTGACAACTCCATGGAGTCAATCTATCTCGTGTCCCATGGTGACACATGGCCACACCAGGACACCCCTCTAAAAATGTCAGACATAACTTTGTGAAGGAGCTTAACAACCAAGAATCCAGGCTAAATTTGCTGCACTGCACTGAGGCTCTCTTTGTAAATAACCCAAATACCAGAAATAGATTTCCACTGAGGGCAGCTTGGCTGCTCTGGATGTGAGGATGGCGAGTGGCAGGATTCACCTGCCCGCCCAGAGGGCAGAGGAAGGACGGGGCTATGCTGCTGCCCCTCAGAGCATCCCTGAAGGAGACCAGACCTTAATCCCAAATGTTCCCTGACAGCAGAAGTGAGCCAGAAGTAACACCGATCTCACTTCTGCAAAATGCTGTTAACCAACACATCCAACGACCATCCATGTGCACTTCAGAGGGAAAAAGGGGCTGGTGGGTGCAAGAATTAAATAAACTGCCAGGAAAGAGAAGATCCACTAGTCCAGGAGCTTTACTTTGGTGCAGAAACATTCCAGAGGGCTGAGGGGTTTTCACTCTTTATCATTTGGTGGCTGCCAAAACACCTCCAAATGATTTGGTCACTAGCAGCAGCTCTGGCATTGCTCCATCTCCACGGCAGAGTAATCTTTTAAAGAGAATTTCTCACCTTGGGGGGCATTTTCTGCTCTGTTTACAGCAACACCCTGTTGTGAGATCCTTAGCTCAGGGCCTTCATTTCTCATTAAGATTCTCAGCTTCGCGAGGAAAGGTTTGAGCAGCAAAAGCTTCAGGGTCTGTGCATGTCAGAATGGTTTCATGGCACGTTAAATTCAAACACAGCCATAAACTGAAACTTCTCTTAGAGCAACTGGGGTTTCTATTAACTGCAGCAATTACCAAAAAGTGTCTGTAAACGTTTCAGTGTCTGGCTCAGTTCTTTTTTTTCTGGCTGGAAGGCTAGTATAGGGTGATAGAATAAAGCACCTTGCAGCAAAGGGTTTTTTATTTTTTTTTTTTTTACAGTTACAAATAAAATAGAAGGAAGGTATATGTAGTGTTAAGAAATAATAGCAGCACTTTACTGTGCCTCCTATCTGCATCATCCAGAACAGTTTTCAAACACTAATTAATTAAACATTTCAGCAGCCTGGAAGATGCGTGAGAATTATTCTCATTTATGGATGGTTAAACATGGGCTCAGGGAAGTTAAGTGTCTTACCCCAGAACACAGAGCCAACTAATTGCAAACCTGGCACCTGATTTTTTCAGTGCCAGACTCTTGTCTCTAAAATCACCTCTTGGAAACAAAAACGTGATGAAATGATTTCTGGACATGCTCAGTTGTGTGATCCCCTCGGTGGTGCAGGAATCTGTCACAAGCAGCCCTGTTGGTGGAGGTGCTGTTGTGCATGAAGATGTCTACCTGCAGCAGGTCCTCCTCTACCTATTTCCCTAAATCACCTGCCACATGACTCGGAAGGAGTTTCTTCCCCGAGAAATGTAATGTTCTTCTACTGGATTATTTCATGTCCCTGCTTTAAACATATGGGTTTCCTTTTGCTCTGTCTTCACCACCCAGAAGCACCCCAAAGGCTTCCATGGCTCCTTTAATATTGCCAAGGCTTCATCTGCTGTTGTGTTTGCCCCATCACAAAGATCCTCAATGTGTACAGCATCTCATGGGAAGTTGCAGGGACACCTAAATGGAACAACTGGCAAGGATTAGACAGGAGAAAATACATGACTTCAGCTTCCTTATATAACAAGTATGTCAAGGTGATCAGCGAAGGTACAGTGCTGGAGAAATGAGGGGGAGCTGCTGGGACAGGATGGACCTCAGTGACATCCACACCCCAAAAATGCACAACAGTAAACCCTGACTTAGAACCTTGGCGTGTCCTGTTGTTACCTGACACTGGTTTCGCCCTTGTTTTATAGGATCTGTGCTAATGTGCTGCAGCTGATAGGGAAATGCAGGCTAAACTCCCTGAGTCAGGCTTGTCTGGCATGGGTGAGGGAACAAGCAGCTAGAATCCCTAGCCATGAGCTCCAACTATGCTGCTGAAAGGGAACTTCACAGCAGCTGCTTCCTCCTCTTCCTCCCCGCCCTTTTGCCTTTACAAGCTCTGACTTTTGTTTCCACTCCTCAGCACCTCCATCTCTTCCTCCTACTCCCAGGATCCTCCAAAGCACAGATTTAGACTCTTACTGATATGATTATCAATTTTAGCTTCAGGTTTAACACCAAGAGGAATCTACCCACCCAGAGATTATTATTAATCCTGCAATTTGCTTCAGCACACATGAGTAATCCCTCATACCATTGTGTATCTCCCAGGCAAGGAAAATGGACGCTCTTTAATCCTCGATACTTCCCTTGGAGAGATGGCCAAAAGAAGCTTTTCCAGCCTGTGTGCAGAATGCTGGGACGTGAACAGTGATGAACATCCACATGAGGGGACAAAGAAGTCAGAATTTGGGCCTTTATCTCTCATTCCACAGAGACTGAGAGAGATGCAGGAAACAAAAAGACTCAAAGTCTCCGGAGCAGACCTGGACCTGAATTTAGTGCTCAGAGGCCTCATGGAGCTAAAGAAACCTGCTGAGAAAGGAGGAGTCTGGGCAGTTTGTGCAGAAGGAGACCAGATAAATACAGTGGGGAACCCACAGATATTATGAGAATCATCTCTGAGCTTCAGTGACGCGCCACGCGAAAATCCCCTGGTGCATTTCCACACACATCACAAGTAAAGCTGCAGATAAAAGCAAGAGGAAGAAAAAAATCAGGCTTGAAGGTAGGGAATGAGCAGTCAGCGCTGATCCTGAAGAGAGAAGGCAGATGAGTTGCACTCTACAAAGAGGATCAGCTGACAGTGAACTTCCACCCGCTAAGAATTGCGGAATTTACGACTTCAATTAGCTCTGTGGCAAGAAAGAGAGGCTCTAAGTAGTGGGATCAACACACAGCAGCCCTAAACAAAATGTGGATACCATACCCTGGTAGGAAAACACAAGGCCTGAACACCCATGGCTTGATGGGCTAAAGAAGTTTTATGTTTTCTAGACATGGTGCTTTGGAAAACTCAAGTCAGTCCTCGCCCTGCTAGATGTTCCCTGAGAAATTGAAGATTTTGGAGAGCCTAACAAAAATAGCTGTGGCATTTGCTGTTAGACGGCTGAGTTCATTTAGAAAAGTTCTTTCTGCTATAAACACTTGCCCATCTTTCTGATACTTTGCAGAACACAAGATCTTCTTTTGGATCTCCCATAGGAATTGTTCCAAACGTTAATGTAATAGTACACCACTTCAGTCCACAGCCTGGCAGGCACTCACAAAACACACAACAATCTCATGAGGGGGGAAAGAGGAGTAAAAAGGTTCTTGAATGCAGTTTTGGCAGGCATAATTCCCAATTTAGGGGTCAGGTTTGTTTCTGCAGGAAACGCTGCTATCAGTGTTAAAAGGGTGCCTGATCTGCAACTATAAATACAGCTATAGAAAGGCTACAGTCATTATCTTCTTGTGTAGCAACATGTTCTTTTTTCCCAGATTATGTAATTGAATGGAAAAATTCGGGAAGTTTCTTACCATGAAACCCCCACTAAGCCCTGTATTATCAATGCACCTCCCATGCCAGTCAGTGGCAGGCAACATCTGTGGCTGTGCAGAAATCTAATTTTTCGTCCCAGAAAAACTAAAAATAAAAAAAAAAAATCCACTCAGGTTACTTGAACTATTAAATATTAAACTTTTTTTAGTTTTGAAAAGTTTTTAATTATAATTAGCGTAGCTTTCTAAGGGAAAGGTCATCTTGAAATGAAAAAGAACTATTTTTAAAGCTAAAAAAGGTCAAAATAGATGTATTGCAAATTTGGAAAATTTTTTTCTTCCCCAAAAAATATCTGTCTTGAAAATTTAACCAAAACTTACTTGTGACATGAACTGGTTCAGTTTTGATGAATCCACCTATTTTAAAAATATCATTTTCATGGAAATATTAATGACTTGCTCCATGGTGTTCCTAGTGGTACAGAACATGCTGTAGGGTCTCAGAGCTGGAGTCACCAACCTCACTGGGCCATCCCTTATTGACAAAGGAAAAATAAAAATACTGGGGGGAATAAAAGTCTTTGCTAAATTGGCCTCTCCAAAAAAACTGAGAAAATGGAAATCAGCTGCAAAGCCTCTTCAAAAGTTCTAGGTATGTGAGATGTTCTACTGCATCTACATTGATGGGATTTCTTAAAACTGATCTTGAAACAGTCATGAGGTTGGATGAAGCAAATCCCTAAAACAAGAATAAGGGAATCTGGAAGCACAAACATCTCTACCATTAAACAAAGTCAAGAAAACTCTTAAATTGAGTTAAAACACCCATGAGGGAGCCTTACATTTTGCAGGGAAGATATGAGAGATCGTACTGAGAAAGGGAAAACATTTTTCTGCTACAAACATTCAACAGGAGACAACCAACCTTCAGCCTCTGATTTTGCCACAGAACAATTACTGCTCCATCTGTCATCAGAAAACGGTCCCAGTCCCTCAAGAATGAGAGGCTGCCCATTAACGGTTTTGGTGCAAATAATCAAACTCAAGTCGTTAATAATGCGGGTTTAAAGCTGGAGAGATGAGCTCATTCTCTTCAGTGTTTTTCTTCAAGGCAACCGTGCTGCTCCCGCGATCCTGCCAGCCAGTTTTCCATTTGAGAGAAGCCTTTGTTTGTGCGGTGAGGAGCTCATGGAGGATGGAGAGTGGGAGGCAGGACAGCAGCCTGGAATTCTGCTCGGGGTGGTGTCCCGGCTGCAGGGTGGAAGGTACAGGGCACAGAGAGAGTGTGAAACTGTGCACGGATGCAGAAAGGCTGAGGGAGCGCCAGTGCAAAGCCAGAGGTGTTGCCTTGTGGTGGCACAAAGCTCTCCAATGTGTGACAGGAAAGGCAGCTTTCCTTTCCTAAGCACTTTGCAGCGTTCCATTAATTGTTGTTTGCTTGAGATGCACAGGACAATCTGTCACTGCAAATGCTGATTATTTTTCTTCTCTTAACTTGCCTCAACATGATCACCCTTAACGTGATCACTCTCAAGGCTAAGAGCTTTCTCCATTTATGATAAGACATGAATAAAAAACTGACAAAGAGGTAAGATTTTTTTTTGAGACTTCCCTAAAAGGCTGAGGAGTCTAACGAAAGGGGTCCTGCTCGTTAGCTCCAGACAACCTCCCATCCCTGCTGCAGGGACAAATTGCACTGCATGCCAGAGCACACTGAAGACACAATAATTTATCAGCCAGAAAGCAGAAAATTGCACAGTGCATTGTGGCTCCCCAGATCCCATTTCTCACCCTCAGGTCTTCCATTTCTGTCCTAAAGAGACATTGCAATGCAGTGTAAAGCTGAAAGGCACCTGGGGAGGGAACAACGAAAGTGCCAAACTCTGGGCACCAAAATTAAAAGCCTAAATTAGGTATTCAGTCCAGGGGCAGTGCTAGACTGTCACTCAAAGCAAGAGCTGAGGTGGCCTGTGAGTCCACACTGCCAATGCAAACACACATCCCATCACTTCCCATCAACAATCCCTAGAGCTGACAGACACTAACCTCTGAACTTGGGCACCTGAGAAAGGGAGGTGATGTGAACAAATACCCCCCTGTGTGTAAAATCTGGGGCAACACGAGGAAAACCTGGCACTGCTTACAGGGGAAAAGATAAAAGTACTCAGAGTTTTTCCTTTTCCCACTCTTAACAACCTAGAATGGGAGGGCAGCACAACAGGAAAGCCAAATGAGTGGATCCAGAGGGAGTACACTTCAGCAGTCCCAGAGGATTGTCAGGAAAGGTCTCCAGAGGATGGTCTCAGGAAAAAAAAAAAGGCACGAAGGAGAGATGGAAGCTCTTTAATGAAATAATTCTCATGGACGTTCTGGCCAGCTGTTCCATGATGGGGAACAGAGAAGTGACACAAGAACCTTGGCTGGACCGTGAGCTCCTCACTGACCTGGAACAGGAGCCCAGCAGTGAGAACCAAACCAGATCACCACAAAAATGTACCAAAGCCCAACAAGATTACATTAAAATACAGAGTGTTGCTCACCGACAGCACTCAGGGCACAAAGCTGGATGTAATCAGCAAGAAATCATTCAGTAAAGGAATGAACAACAAAGGAAGGCTCAAGAGTACTCTGCCGTGAAACTGAGCAGGAAAGTCATCGATGTACGAGGTCAGAAAGGTGAAATTGTTAACGCTTTTTTGTGTGTTGATCATCACTAAAGACAAGCTCTCATCAGAGGGTTATCAGCTCTGATTCCAGCAACAAAAGAGTAAGAGCTAAGGCTTTGAATGGAAAAAAAAAACCCCAATTAACAAGTATTAGTTACATTCAATTGTTTTCAAATTTCCTAGATCTAATGAGCTTCATTCCAGACCAAACCTAAAGGTTTGACTGATGAGATTTAGAGCTTTTAGCAGTTATTCTGATAACTCATCAAGACAGGTAGATGTGATGTCTAATACCTTACCCATTCTCTAGTTTTTTCATTTCTTAGAAGACATTAAAGCAGAATTAACTGAATTAGAAGCAGCCAGTTTAACTTGAATGCCTGGAACAAATTATGAGACGTTTGTAACTATATGGAAGGTAATTATCAACATCCAGCAGAGATCTGTTGTGGAAAAAAATCCTCTCACACTAATCTAATTTCTTTTTAGGACCTGGTGGCAGAGAGAGAAGCCTAGAGATGTACAACTCGACTTCTGCAATGTACATAAGGTATCCTTATGTGCTGCAAATGTAGAAACACTAGACTTGGGTGAAAAAGGGTTTAAACTGGCAGGAACACTGCTCTAGAGGTTACTTCACAACATAATCATAACTGATACTGAAATATTGCTTCCTATAAGAAAAGTTGTTGTGCAAAATCATCTTTCCATTCTATTGAGGGCTTCAGGTCTGGGTGCTCATTTCTGGGTGTCACACAAGGACGGATTAAAGCAAGTCCAAAGTGAGCAGTAGAAACTATGAGAGGACTCAAAGCCACCATCCACAGAGGCACTGGCACTGCTGACAAATCCTAAGCGTCTTCCATGTCAGAAATCCCCAGATAGTAACTTTCAATAAAGACACACAGAGGGACTGTCCCTATTTATTTCACAATTTAAGATCACTTCCAGCTTATCTACTCTGGAAAATATTGTGTTACACGTGCTCCAATCAATCAGCCCGAAAGTATTGGACACTGTCATGGCAGGGCACAGTTTTACACTGAATGTGTGTAGAAGTGTGCATATATAAAAATACGTATAAATATATGCATATATATATACACACACAAAATAATGGAGTATGTCTTCAGAACAAGCATATATATTTATATTTCTTAGAAATGTCTTCCAATATTCAGCCTGTGAACTCAGAGCCTGGGGAGGCCTCCATGTCCTACAGGTTGCTTCTCTTTACCCTGCTCTCTTCACCAGCTCCTTCATTACCTATTCTCCACATCCCAATCACATTTTCAATTAGCTACATCCAGTAGGATTTGCATTCTTAAATCCCCTATTAACACTTATTTTAAAAAATTACTCCACACTTAAAGACTTGTGTTTCTTTATTAATTACAGCCGGGATGTACTGAAGAGTTTTAGGACCTGCTCCAGGTTGAAAGCTGACAGTGCCCGCCCTTTCAGACAGGAGGATTTCTGCCCTGGACATTTCTGCAGGAGCCATGATTGCTCTGTGAAGGGCTCCCCTTGCACACGTTATTTTAGAGGTAATTTTAAAGGGTCATGACTGCACTTAAGGATGCCAAGGCCTGCCACCAGAGCTACATTCTGGCCATCCACAGGTCAGACTATGGCTGGACTTGTGGTGCTGTCCTGTTCTCTGCCCTGTAACACAGCCGGGGCCTTGATGGAACCACAGAATGTCCCAGATCAGAGGGGATCCATCAAGGCCAAGTCCTGGCCCTGCCCAGCATCATCCCCAGGAGTCACACCATGTGTCTGAAAGCATTGTCCAAATGCTCCTGGAGCTCTGGCAGGCTGGGACTGTGCCCGGCCACCCTCTGGGGGAAAAACCTTTCCCTGAGACCCGCCTAAACCTGCCCTGCCGCAGCTTCAGGCCGTTCCCTCACCACAGAGAGATCAGTGCCTGCCCCCTCTTCCCTTCTCAGGAGAGTTAAATATCTCTGTGAGGTCTGCCCTCAGCCTCCTCCAGGCTGAGCAGCCTCTCCTCAAAAGGCTTCCCCTCAGGGCCCTTCACCACCTCTGTTGCCCCTCTCTGATGGCCCAATGTCTGTTTTACACTCTGGCCCCCCAAACTGCACACAGCGCTCAGGGTGAGGCTGCCCCAGAGCAGAGCAGAGCAGGGCGATCCCTCCCTTGCCTGGCAGTGCTGTGCCTGATGCCCCCAGACAGGGCTGTCCCTCCTGGCTGCCAGGGCACTGCTCCCTCCTATTTAACTTCTCATCCACCAGCACCCCCAAGATCTCTGGCTGCAAGGCTGTCATTCCCCAGATGGAAAAGCTTCCCTTCCATGCCCTCAGCTCAGGCTGGAGCTCAAGCCCTGGCTGCTGCAGGCGTGAGAGCCCGGCTGATTTCCTGCCAGCTTTGCTCGGTGCCCCCTCAGCCGCCGCAGAGCTGTGCCACCCCTAATTATTCCCCGCAGTGCCAAGCTGGAGGCTCTGCTGTCACGGAGGATGGCAGCAGAGCCCAGAGCACGGCAGCGGCAGCAGCAGGTGGGCAGAGCAGGAGAGGCCAGATTTCTGTCCGTCTGATTGCTGTCATTTATCTCAAGTCAGGCGGAAGGCAGAACATGCCCTGCCTTTGCTCCGGCCTTCCCTCTGCTGCCACTGAGCAATTCCTGAAAACACTGCACGGGGATGTGATGCACTTGTTCAGCTTTGTTTTACGCACTGAAAACCACCTCTGTCAGAGCAAGTAATTGCCCCTCAGAGCAGTCACAGGTTTTTCTCAAACACATCTGCTGCAGGAAAATAAACAGGGAGGCATCCAGTGTTAGAACCAACTCGAAAAGCTGTTGGATTTTTACAAACCCGACGTGCCTGTTTTTCTGCCTTTCAGTGTATTGGCCAGAGCAACGCTGGGAATGTAAACAGGAGCTTTATCCTTCCAGCTCTGCCTTCCCCAGGCAGCTGGAGTGTGATGCTGGCAGGGAGAGCTGCAGGAAAGCTGCCCAGCTCCGGCGCAGAGCACAGGTGAGAGGAGAAGCACCCTCCTCTGATGCTGGGATCGATCTAAAACATGCTCTTGCATCTGGTTCCCATCTTTGCTAATTCTTCTCCCTTTTCTCCCTGATGTTTAACAGAGTAATTCAGTGTCACAGCTAAGTGTTTTCGATTCTGGCTGCCAGATTTCTAAATGAAATCCATATATTTAAGAGCATACAGACTTACGTACCAATTTTTTATACCAAAAAAAAAAAAAGTCATTTCTGTATCTTAAAACAGACTTGCTAAATTTAGCCAGAAAGCTTAACATCATCACAAATACTGCCTTCATTGCAACGCATATTTTCCTCCTCCAAGACTGGATCCAAACTTTGCTCCTTGGCCTCATCATTAAGTTAAGAATAGATGATAAAATAATACTCAACCAAAGCCTGTGTCCATGTGAAATGTAAATCTATTTTGAGGCCTGAAAATATTCCATGTGCCTTGATTTTCATTCCACTGGTCGTGAACTAGAAACAAAATTGAGAAAAAGATTTGATTTCGGAGGGAAAGTTTTTCCTTGGCACATTAAGGGAGCAGAAAACTCGATAGCCCAAATGAGGTTTAACAAAAGCCTTCTGCATAAATCTACAAGCCTCCTGAGGGGTTTTTCATCACCTGCTCAGACAGGGGAGAGAAAATATAACAAAAGGCTCATGGGTCGAGATAAGGACGGGGAGAAATCATTCAATTACCATCATGTGCAAAACAGACTCGACTTGGGGAAATTAGTTTAATTTACCACCAATCAAATTAGAGCAGGATAATGAGAAATAAAGCCAGATCTTAAAAACACCTTCCCCCTACCCCTCCTTTCTTCCGGGCTGAACAGCACTCCTGATTTTCTCTACCTCCTCCCCACCAGCAGCACAGAGGGATGGGGAAGGGGGGATGCAGTCAGTGGTTCCTGCCAATCCTTTTTCCTAGGGGATAATGTTCCTCACTCTCTTCTGCTGCTCCATGGAGTCCCTCCCACAGGAGACAGTCCTCCCTGAACTTCTCCCACGAGGGAGATCCTGTCCTTCCTCACAAACAGATCTGCACAAACTGCCCCAACACGAGTTCCGTGCTTCAGGAGCTCCTGATCCAGCATGGGTCCCCACAACTCCTGTGTCGCCCTGATTTTTCAGCCTTCTCTTCTGTTTCACAGTTCCCATGGTTTAGGTTGTTTCTCACGCATGGGTGTTGTAAACACTGGCAATGTTTTCATAAATTCAAGGAAAGTTTTCCTTCCTGTTCTTAGAGCTATGGACAGCTGATGGACAGTTGTCCTGACCAATGGGATGGGGAGAGGTGTCAACCTTCTCCCCCAGTCCCTGGCCTGTGTAGAAATACTATATAATGGAGTCAGATCTTCTTCAATAAATAGTTCATGCCTTCTCACCAAAGTGTGTGTGTGTCTAACAGTGACATTTGCTCACAGGAGTGACGCTGTTTGTCACACACACACACACACTTTGGTGAGAAGGCATGAACTATTTATTGAAGAAGATCTGACTCCATTATATAGTATTTCTACACAGGCCAGGGACTGGGGGAGAAGGTTGACACCTCTCCCCATCCCGTTGGTCAGGACAACTGTCCATCAGCTGTCCATAGCTCTAAAACAAGAATGTAAACTACCTTGAATTAAGGGAAACATTGGGTCTGTTTATAACACCCGAGTGTGAGAAACAACCTAAGAACTATGAACTGTGAGACACACAGAAGGCTGAAAAATCAGGGCAACAAGCAAACCTGCTCCAGGGGGGCTCCTCTCTCCATGGGGTCACAGGAACCCCCTCCAGAATGGATTCCCCGTGGGCTCACGGCCTCCTTCAGACACCCCCTTGCTCTGCTCTGGGGTCCCTCATGGGCTGCAGGTGGATTTCGGCTCCAGTGTGGACCTCCAGGGGCTGCAGGGNTTGAGAAGATCTGCATTGGAAGAAGCACCAAGAAACCACAATAAAGACTCTTGGGCAGACCCAAGGGACCGTGATAAGCACCAGGCATTGGAAATGCCCATCTGANTCCTGCTCTGGCACCTGCAGCATCCTCCTCCCCCTCCTCCATCTGTGACCTTGGCAGAATTTTTCCTGCCACATATTTCCCTCCTTTTGCCAGCTACAATTGCTGTTGCCCGGGAATATCTTTCTGCCCTTTTTCAAATTTGTTACCCCTGGGGTGCTACCCCCCTGCTGCTGATGTGCTCAGCCTTGGAGAGCCGTGGGGCCAGTCTTGGAGCTGGGCTGGAATGAGCTCTGTCGGGCATG
>WBMY01005300.1:142367-258852 GCA_013397315.1 Donacobius atricapilla
TCTGGGAGCTTCTCATAGAGGCCACCCCTGAAGTCCCTCTGCTACCACAGCCTTCCCATGCGAACCTAACCCGGGCACCAGTGTGAATGCCAGACAACACACGTGACAAGTGTTGGGGCACTTAAAATGCCTTGTGATGCTCATTTGTCTGTCTGACCAACTGGAGTTTTTCAGGGCTGCCAGTTTCGTGTGAACAGTCCACTCATCACTGAAAGCAAAACTTACTGATCCTGCTACTTGCAAAAATTTAAATNCACCCAAAACTATTCTGTGGAAGCTGCCTGACGTTCCAGAGGACTCCTGTCATGGCAGGGTCAGCAAAGAGCCACCCAGAACCAAAAAGGGGTCCCAAAAATCCCACGGAGCCGTGGCTTTCCAGCTCTGCAGGAGAGAAAGAAAAGAGATTTCCCCCAGGAGCACCCTGCCTATCCAAGCACCCACCAGGCAGTGCCACTTCCACCTGCCCCTGCCATTAGCCTGATTAGCAATAATTAACAGAGTTTAAAGCGGGAAGGGAAAAAATAAAACCCCATACTAACCCCAAAAACCCTCTCTGGAAATGTCTGTGCCTCCTCCTTGACGTATTAACTCCCGATACCACACACAGGCTGCTGCCTGCAGTCCTCCGAAGATAAAAGGTGCGACAAGCCGACCTGGGGTTGCCATGGAGACCAGAAATCCTTCCCAGTGCCATGGCAACTGCCTCGGGGATGTGCTATGAAAAGCTGACTGCACACCCCAGTCGAGAGGGTTCGTATTTTTAAACCAATTAGCTGAGAGTTCAGTTAAATGAGTTGCTGTTTAAAGAGGGGCGCTGTCAAAATGTAAGGCGCATTAGTTGGTGTCTTTTTTTTTTTCCCTCCAGTGAAATAGAAGGAAATAAAACCTCGGGGAGATTACCAAGCTTCGTTTGATTGTTTCTGCAAACCAAAAGCCTTATCTTCCCACCTAAGAAATTCCATCTTTATGTATTTATACCGAATAAGAAGGGAAGGACTGAGCAGCTCTAAGCCTGCCTCCCTTCCATGCTTGTATGTCCTTGCATGTCCAGGTCTCTGACGTCACTGGAAGTTTTAAACGGACAAGAAATAAGCTACTAGAGGGGAATAAATAATTTCAGTACTTCAGCAATATATTTGAGATGAACATAATAAAACTGTGATGGTAGCTGGACGTGGTACAGCAGGCCCTGATCAGTGAGAGTGGAAACTCAATCAGCCCTGGCTTCTCTGTGCCTCTGCTTGCCCACTTCAGTGAGCCACGATTTCCCCCTCTCTGCCCTGTGATGCCAGCGGACTAAAACCTCCCAGATTTCATCAGCAGGCATTTCAAATCTGGGGGTTTTTTCCTGTTTTGGGCACACGCATCACAAACACGCTCCTTACTGTGAAAACTTGACATCCAGAGCTTTCTGCACGTGAAGCTGCTGCTGATAAACCATGAGTTTTCCCAAGATGCTGCTCCATCCTCTGATGGCAAACGTGCAGCGTGTAGGTGCTGCTGCTCAGGCCAGGAATATAACACAGCTTAATCCTTCTCACCCGAGTGGGAAGGAGTGGAAGCAGACGGGCACAGGGGAGGTAATAAATCAGAAATAATCCCCTCTCCAGGGTAATGCTGAAAAGGCCGAGCAGCACCTGGGGAGCACCTGCCAGTGCCACACGCCCTGTTTGCAGGGCAGTCACGGTGAGCTGAGGTGGAGAGAGCTCCCAAAAGGCAGCCACGCTCCCATGGTCCCTCCAAGACCTCCCAGAAAATTCTGCCAATTCAGAGACCTGGTTGGAACCCAGCTGGTGTATTTTGGGGGTCTGAAATCCGGCCCTCGAAAGCGAGCAGAGTTAAACAGAAATAAAGAACGCGTTCCTCTCGGCGGTGTAGGTGGCAGAGCTCTCCCACTGAAAAATCGTGTGCAAGTGTCCTCGTTTGACCCGGTTGTAAAAGGATAAAAGAGGCGTGCTGTGGTCTGAGAGCTGGGCAGGTGCAGGGGCAGTCACAGCGCTCCAGGTGAGGAGAGGTGAGCCCAGCCTTGCCTCACCTCCTGCATTTCAACCTCGTTTTTATCTCAGCAAAAGCTTCAGCAAGAAATGTCTGTGGAACACGGCAGTCAGTGATGCACAGCCACTCCGGGCTCCCAGGGTCCTGAGAGGGGCCAGGACAAAGGATGCTGATGCTGCAAGCCTTGATATGAGAACTGCCATTGCTAATAAACAGCTGGTAATAGCCAAGAACATTTTCTTTGAGTTTAGAGTGAGCAAACTCGTGTTTCTATATAAGGCAGCTGCTGCATCAGGAGCTGTATTGGGTAGGTCTAAAAAAAAAAAAAAAAATTAAAACTAACTCTACAGTCTTTGTTCAGAAGACAATTCCTCTCTCATTTTTAGTTGTTCTTCAATTAAAAAAAAAAATCCTATTGTATTAAATACAAAGAAATGTTATTTTGACAGAACTCCTGTGAGGCACTCTCCTGCAGAATCAAAAAAAGCCACGCAAAGACAAAACTGAATCGCTGACACCAAAAAAATACAAGGCGGATACTACAGTAAACATGTTGCAATCACCATGGAGATACACCCCTTAAGTTTTTGACAGGTATTTACTCAGCAAGCCGAGAGCCTCAGCAGAAGACACACAGAGTAGCAGCTAGAATCCATATGTCTCCTTCCCTCAAAAGAGGGAACACTTGCGGAATAAAAATTACAGATATTGAATAATAAAAAAAAAAAAAATAGGTGAGTAAAGAGTGCCAAGGAAGCAGGTCAGAGGTATTTTGATGGCAACTACTGGAGAACACAGCATTGGCTGATCAGCAGCAGGAATCCATCTCTGAGTTTTTCAAGAGATGCTAAAAATACCCACAAGTATAAGATGCCAAACCAGGCAGCTAGTGAGGAGAAGCAAGAACAAAAGAGGAAAAATCCCAACATGTTACAGAGACAATATATGAAGGAGCCAGCAGAAAAAGCAAACTGAGGATGTGCTTCCAGCTCCTGCCCATATTCTGTTCTGCTTCATATTTGCTGCTCAATTTATTTAGAAAAGCTTTTCTAAACACTTCACTGCAAGGAAAATTAGGGACTAGGCATTTGGGGCTAGAACAGGTTGGTCGAAGAGGTTCCACATTGCAGAGACAAAGGCTCCAAAGACAAGATTTAGCCACAGCACCTCAGTACACTTCAGTGCAGCCTCACCTCAACCTTGATTTGTACTCTGCTGCTCCGGGGACAACTTGGGAGTGGTTTATCCCCTGGAATGTGTAGCGACACACTCAGTTCTGTACAAAAAGTAAATTGTCATGCTGGGTGGCTTTCCTTTCGCCTGCCTAGGATGCCAGTGAAGTTTGTCTCAAACCAGACCATGAAAAAGAGATTTAAGCACATGTCAGACTGAAGTACAGATCGGAACGTTGGCTGGGAGGGCAGATCTGTGCTTCACTGATGAACCTACAGAAACCAAGCCTTATATCCTGCTGTAGATGGTATTTCTTGAGATTCAGGATTCAATAACAGACAGAGATGGATGAAGTATGCCTGTCTCTGAAAATAGCTACCCATTCTTCTTTATCATGCTGTAAAGTCAAACACATGCTTTTGAAAATATTCTGCATCATGAATTGCTGTGGCTACATGGGGAAATAGTTCTTTGCCCACTAGGAATATTCTAGAAGTCGAAGCTTCCCGGATGCAAGAGACATGACAGACAAGATTAATAATAATAAAGAACTCACAGCTGCATTTCCTGCTTTCCTGACTAAATGCAATGCTAATTGTTTGTAAGCTGGATGAAAATAGTACTCACTTGGAAGACACAAAAATCTCATTTCAGGAGTTGTCATTTCAGCATAGGCATGTAATTCCACAACCAAAAAAGAAATTATCTGCACCTTTGTTGTCACCTAAAAGCAAATCCCAAAACTTTCCAGCTAGTTTCTGATCAGTCAAATGTTTATTCCACTTTTATTCTATGTTTATTATACAGTTAAATGTTTATTCTACTTGCAAGTTTCTGCACTTTCATACCAGTCTTCAAAATATCACAGAAATTCCTCCTGTCAAAACACACCGATCTCCTTAGAAAGAGGTAATTTCCCAAGTTATTACTGGGAAGTTTTCCCCCTGGAGGTTTTGAGCACGGTGCCAATGGCAGAAGCCTGGAACTACAACCTCCTCAACAAAACACATCCAGGTTAAATCTGCCACCATCCCCACCCAAAATCCTGCCCTGGAGCTTGGTCAGGCACGGCTGAGGGCAGAACTCCACTCGGGAGTGCTTCATCAAATTAACTGACTCGGCTGCTCTTTTCTTCCCAGCTTCCCTGACATTTTACCTGTTCCCTCTAAATGCACGTTAAGAGCTGTATCAACAGCAAAAGGGCAACTGGCACGCCCCGTGTTGTGCATTAGCAATCCCCAGCAGCACTTGAAGCAGGCAGAGAAGCAGCATCAGCCAAAAGAGAGGAAATTACAGAGGTTGTAGGTTGGAGGGGTTTTTTTTCCCCCCTCCCCTCCCTTCACGCTGCGGTAGAAAAATCAAAGGAATGCTTTGCAAATTGATGTCCTGAAAGAGGGAAGAAAACTTTCTTAAAAGCCTCTTTGGTGAAAAAGATAGCATCTTCAGGTGCATTACACAGGAAAAACTGTGCTCCAGAGCCAGGCAGAAATTAGTCATGGGCAAAGCTGTCAGGGTAGGACACGGGATAGATTGACTCCATGGAGCTGTCAGAGGAGAAAGAAGCTTTATTTACAATCCCAATAGTTTCTTTTAGAACACGCTGTGTAAAAAGGTCTGTTATTGCTCCATGGCACTGACACTGCTCTCCATTGGGTCAGGAATAGGAAACAACCCCTGGGGACAGTTGTTCTGGCAAAGGGAACACTGTTTGCTGAACCTGTGCTGAGAAACGCAGAGAGATGTTTTGAAAAGAGAAACTGTTGGCAGCTTTCCCTTGGGAAAGGAGCCGGCAGTGGTCAGCAGGCTGAAATTCAGGCTCAGAAATACTGAGCCCACACAAAGCTCACCTGCCTGGGGGGTTCAGATGGGCATTTCCAATGCCTGATGCTTATCACAATCCCTCGGATCTATACAAAGTCTTTATTGTGGTTTATTGATGCTTCTGCACAAAGTACAAAGATCAGAAAAAATACAAAAAATTAAGGGGAAAAAGTGGCCAAACATTTCTGAATTACAAAGAGCTCCATTTGAGATCTGAGGGAGGACTGCAGTTAGGTGTTATTTTACCTAAACTGGCTTATGTATCCCTGAACAGCTTCCACGGCGGGACAGTTTGGAATTCTAATCCTTTCAGCTACAAACACTACCTTCATCATATTCTAACCTGCTATCTCAAAACTCTCAGGTACCATTTTTTTAATGCAGCAAAAGAAAGAAGAACTGCACAGATTTTTGTGTGCTAGCAGAGATTTCACTGATTTGGGAAAAAGACAGGGAAAATGGTCACAAAACAATCATCAGTGAAATAATGTCTTACAGCAGTGAATCAAGGGAGAGAACCACTACTGTATGCAATGCACTACAAAATCTGACTATGAGGAAAAGCAGAAATGGCCAGAAAAATAATTCTCAGTACAAAAAGACACAAAAGTGAATATTAACCATACTTATTGCACCATTCACATACTAAATTTCACTCACTGGACTTAATACCACACATCATGCTAGCAAAAATAGGCTTCACAGAAACATAGAACACGGGCACATTTTTCCATGGCCTATCAAAATTGTGCCAGAGCTCACAGGTCTGCAAAATGAACTAAAAGATTATGAAAAAGATGTTTGGTTAGATAACTATTGGTTCAGAAAGATACTTAAGTGATGTTGGGGGGGGAAGTCTCCAACCCTGATAGATCAGTCTCTCAGACAGAAATAATGATGTTTATGTTCCACTGGGAGTTCTGTATTATGAAGAGAAATTTCAAACCAGAGCTGGAGCAGTGATGTACATGAACAGGGGAATAAAAGCAGCGGGGAGCTGAAGCATAGAGGAGATAAAAAGAGATCATACCAGGCCCAATCACTTTCTCCTAAAGAAGTTTATGATATAAGAACTTCCCATGGTCTATTTTTTGCTCCATTTCTGCTGAAAACAAGAAATTATTCCATTTTTGTGTTCCTAAAGATGATCCCTTTATGAATTCACAGGGAAAGAGGAACTCATTGTGTTCAGGGCCACAAAGAGTTTATATAAACAATATTTAATTTCTTGCACTAACTAGCCCAGTATTAAATATACTCATTCATCTATTTTGGTATCTTCTTTGCACTCCTCATTTATTTCTTACTAAAAGACCTGCTAAGTTCACCTGAATATCATCTGTCTTTGAAAAGTGCTGTACTGCTTTAAAAAAAAACAAACTAAAAACAAAAAACACCCCCAAAAAACCAAAATGCAAAAAACCTGAGACTTTAAATGACACTTTATCTATGACTGACAAAATTTTACGTGGAAAAGTCAGAAGTCTGAAGAACAAAAAACCCATATGAGACAAAGATAGTGGTCCTACTGGTGAGTCTGGCTGTGTAGAGCCAAGAGTTGCAGGTACATCCCAAATCCTTGAAGTTTGTCACCCTTATGGAATGAAGCAGAAAAATTCTCCCCTGAGAGCCTAAAATTTACTTTTCAAAGCAACAGATCAAATAACAGCACAAATTTAAAAGCAGAAAAACTGCAAAAAAAAAAATCCACGAAGTCAAGTACTTTAAAACTTAGAATTAACGTTGAAGAATGATTTGCTGGTAGCCTACAGTGGTTGTACCGTTTCTGATACTTAGCGAACCAAACAAGAAAACCCAAACCTCTGTGGTAGCATTCTGGTGCTACTGGACATTTTCTCTTAAATGGTGACAGATCTTCACTCAGAACACACATTTTTAAGCCACATGATAAAAAAAAATATTACAACCAGCAGAAAAAAAACCCCAAACAAACAAAAGCAGACTACAATACAGCTGAAGTGCTTTAAATAAAATGGTGTGGGTTTTGCTCTGTATATTTAACATCAGAAGCTGATAATTATTTTCAAATTGACAACAAACATAGCTCTATTTCACTAGCAAAACTAAGATATACATCTTGATATTGAATGCCTTTACTGAGTAAAGAATGACCAGCCTTCATTTCCAAGCACCAGAAGTTTATGAAGAGCAGCAGGAAAAAAAAAATTAAAAAAAAAAAATCAGTGAGCCTGTGACACCCAGCCAGGGTGAGTTCATGTGTCAGCAAAGTTTGAGGGCTTTTCGCTCCTTGCATAGTTAATGGTGCAGTGGTCCAACATCGTGGGTGTTTCCCATGTTATCAAAGGCACTGGCAATTCGTTCAAGTGTTCAAAAATTTCAGGTTCCAGAAGAGGTAGTAAAAAACGTGCAAATCAAACCTTTTGACACCAGCAGAGACAGACTGAAAGAACACCCTGAGCCCAGGTTATTCTGGTTAAGGGCTGTAATGTAGTGTTTCCTTAGAGGGTGCAGCTGCTCCTCACGGAAAAATTAAGAATGGTTTTGTCTCCCCTCTACACCTGTAGAATTAAGGCTCCGTAAGGTTATTGAAGAGTAAGTAAGGACTAAATTGGGTTCATGCAGTTTTTATTCCAGCTCTCTGTACCCAAAAGGCATATCCAATTATAAGTTTGCATCCATTCTTATTTTTGTTGTACAGTAAGTCCAAAAAANGTAATACAAAAAAAAAAAAAAAAAAAAAAACCAACCCCCCCCCCCCAAAAAAAACACCACCAAGAAAACCCCCCAAACCCAACACACGACAAAAATCTTTACTGTATTTGAAGTGTGTGAAAACAGATGCCCCAGACAGTTGAGAAATGGCCAACTCATGTATTGTGCAGGAAAATTTAATTATAAACATCCAAAGACCTACTTAAGCCACATGTTTTGATTTAAAAACGGGGGAAAAGAACAGATGCGTTCCTCTTGTTACCTTCGTGCTTCAGGCCTCTGCATCTATGGTAACATGATTACCATCTCTGGGCTAGAATTGATCAGAATTTTTATAATTACATTCAGCCCTAACAAATCAAGTGCCTAATTCTCTGTTTGACAGAGAGGTTTTTTCTTCCCATTTAAATTTTATGGAGTTACTGCCTCAATAATCACCACCCCACCATAAAATATTTTAAAAAGAATTGCTCCTAAGTGGTTTCTTTTTCTAGTCCTCTTCACTGGGAATCCAATCAGCTAGAAAATACCGTCTAAAGCAGGGTCAGCCATGGATTAGTTTCCATGTCTTTCCTGGTGTCTCCTTTGATCAGCGACATTTTATTGGGAAGCACATCCTCAGCATTAGAGAAACAGAGCACAATGGAGCAGCAAGGGGGGGTTGGAGCCTTGCCTTATCACTGCCCCTTCTGCAGTCGCTGCATTAATTTTGCTGACTTGCAAACTCATGGAAAGGCTGAGAAAAAATGTGATTTTTGTGTTATCTTCCCGTTCTCATTCGCTACTTAGTGGCTTTTATTTTGAATGATTAAGCACTCGTGTCATCCATGTAATTCCCTTTTATAAAGGGATACCCCTGGCTGGTTCTCCCAGACCAGGAGCCTGCAGTGCCTACCCTTACTAATAAGTAGAATGTAGAGAGGAATAAAAAAAAAATAAATTGAAAAAATTAGAAAACAAGGTGGTCTCTTTCAGCTATAGGGACATAGAGAGAACCACAAACCTGTGCTGAGAATGGAAGACTGAATTTAATCTACACTGTAATACATCTCTCTCTATATAGATATAAATATAGATGTAATATATCTTACATGTACATATATGCACACATCATTTTATATATAATGCTAGACAGCTAGATGTAATATATATATTACATCTAGCTGTCTAGCATTATATATAAAATAATGTGTGCATATATGTACATGTGAGGTATATATAATGTAATATATATATTACATTATATATACCTTACATGTACATATGTGCACACATTATTTTATATATAANTGTAATATATATATTACATTATATATACCTCACATGTACATATATATGCACACATTATTTTATATATAATGCTAGATAGATAGATGTAATATATATATTACATTATATATACCTCACATGTACATATATATGCACACATTATTTTATATATAATGCTAGATAGATAGATGTAATATATATATTACATTATATATACCTCACATGTACATATACGCACGCATTATTTTATATATAATGCTAGATGGATAGATGTAATATATATATTACATTATATATACCTCACATGTACATATACGCACGCATTATTTTATATATAATGCTAGATATATAGATGTAATATATATATTACATTATATATACCTCACATGTACATATACGCACGCATTATTTTATATATAATGCTAGATGCATAGATGTAACATATATATTGCATTATATATACCTTACATGCACATATATGCACACATCATTTTATATATAATGCTAGATGGATAGATGTAATATATATTACATTATATATATATTACATGTATATCTATACACACTATTTTATACATAATATTATATACATACACACACACCCCCTATATATATACTTTAATATGAATAGAAAAAAAACCCTAATTTATACCCGGTAGAAACCTCAGAACTGGAGAAGGAAACAAAGGAACTCGACTGCCTCTGCTGCCTGGAGTGGGGCGGGAGCCGAGGCAGGAGCAGTTGGGAAGGTGCAGGTTTCAGCCTCCCTGGGAATTGCTGAGGTGCAGACCAAGTGAAAGCGAGCCCACGTGCCTCACACTTGCTGAGCACTCCTGAGCACAGAACACACCTGATCTCCCTGTGCTGGCAGAGCAGCTCGTATGGCAGCACACGTGCCTCAGAAATAAGTTTACCACACTGAGCAGACCCCATAAAACCCCCACAAAAGAAAGGGGAATTCTTGGTCGTGGTAACGGCCTGCGCTGTCTGGAACACGTTGCCCATAAACCAAGAGGGCAGATAACAAAATCTGTCCACTGGAAAACGCTGGAACTTCCCCAGCACCCAGGGAAGCACGCAGGACTTGCCAGGTTTCTAGAACAGAGAGAACAGATTTGCACTTCCCCTCCGCCAAATTTTCAAAGCTATTGAGAAGGCTGAAAGGGCTAATAGAGGCAAGGGAGATTTTCAGACACAACTAACCAAGTCAGGCATCCATCTCCCCAGCCCTAACCTGCTTATGCACTTCAGAAAATCTCATTAGGCACAGATCTGCATCTTCCCATACCTGTCTGCTTCCAGACTCTGCTTTCTTTCCCCTACAGTTCAACCTTTTTTCAGCTGCTCTCTTGTTTGTTCTTCCCCACATCTAGGTCCTCACAAGATGCAGCAGGCTTCTGACCTTGGACAAGGGATCCTGCAAAGTTTTTTTTATGGGGTGTTTTTTAAAGGAGGGACTAAGCACATAATAATACCTCTCCAAAGAATAGGCTGAGCAGCATTTTTTTTTTTTTCCTGTTTAACCAGCACAGCCCTAGATTATAAGGAGTTTGGTTTCATTATATAACAACCCATCATTGTTCCCTAATACATTATCTCATCAGGAGGCCCCATTTCAGAGAGGCTACATAGACACACAATTCTTAATAGCAGAGCTAAGTGGCAGCATGATCTAGTGGATTAATTATATAACTGGCAACTAGGATTTCCTGGCTATAATACAATTTTAAATTTACATCTTTAAATCAATTTTTTAGACAACTAATAGCGTCGGCTTTAAGAGATCTGTATGTTGCTTATTTGTTGAAAAAAAAAAACATTTGCCTCTTTAGGAGCTTTTTTAGTCGTGCTTATCCTCATTACAATCAGAAACTTTTGCGACAACAAATTGATTTCAAAAGCCTACAGTAAATACCTCACAAATTTTAGATATTGAAGATGAGCCAAAATAGACGAATTTTTAAGATTTGTTTTATACAATTATTCTCATTAGTAAGGAAAAGCAAAAGAAGGGAAAACCAAGTGGAATTTTGGGAGTTCTTACCAATTTTTGCCTTCTAATGAGTCTAAAAACACCCAAATGAATAACTTCAGTCAAAGTGGTACCCAGTTGCTGACTGGAGTAGCACCATGTATGGATATAAATATAAATTAAATATAAATATAAATGAGACCCCTGGGTAGTGCTGCTCCTGCTCTACCTGGAAAAGCTTTACACTTTTTGTTATGAAATATCCTCCAGGACTATGCATTTAACACACACTTTTATATCTTCTCCATATGGTACCAATCCTTCTCTAAATGTAGACTGTGTGGCTATCAGGATTTATGAACAACGTGTGCAAGTCAGGCCACTGAAGCAGATTCTAAAATAAAGCCTGGTAGATACATCCCACATGAATTCTTCCCCAGACTATCTCTTTTTTTTCCTGAGATTTTTATTCAAGAGCAGCTAAGAATCACAGTAGAGGACTTTTACTCTTCTGGAATCAGAGCACCTTATCAAATTACCCTAAGTGGCTTTGCTATACAATTATTTTAATGCTCTAGACGTTGTTTCACGCTGAGATTTACGAAGGCTTGCAACAAAACCTCACTTTTTCAGCAGTGCTGTGATTTAGCTTTGTGCAGTGGAAATGGAAGACAGCAGAGGATTGTTCCATTCTGATTTTCCCATCAGCAGTGGCAGAGCCAAGCTCAGTAACAGGAGTCAACCCAATTTTGAGGGCTGAAAGCTTTCATCCTGCTCCTTACATCACATAATTCTTACTTATTTCTTGGTTCTATTTACTCCCTGTGAGGGTTGAATATGAATGTGGAATGTGCTTCTTTCACACCTCCTTATTGCCTGCAGCTTCCACCTTATTCCCTCCAGATTAGCCACTAAATAATAATTGTACTGGTTGACACCCATTGTCCTGTTGGGTCAAATTTGGGAAATAAACTGGCAGCTATTCAGGATCAAGGTGGCTACTGCCAGTCAACAGCCAAGCCTCTGCTTGCCTTGACCCAGAACCAAAGCCTGTATATTCATGAGAGAGATCATCCTGGGCCCCAGCCCGCTCATAAATTAAGCCTGAACCTGGTTTTGAATCTGACAGGAAAAAGATAATTTCCACTCCTCCGGATTCTAATCTCACTTGCACTGACTCTTCCCCAGTGCTGATTCTGCTAGCTTTATTAGGAGTGTTCCTCATCATCATTGTAGATAAAAATAAGGACCTTACATTTCAGGTTTAAAGCCTGAAGATCTTGTTCCATGCTGAAAAATTTGCAATTCGCTCTAATTCCACGTATGTTAGCGAAAATCTGGAGTAACTCCAGCTGGAGACGGAAACTTTTTGGCAAGCAGATAAGCCAGAGAAATTCAGCAGCAGTTTCTTTTGCTCATGTAGCAGAGTGCAGCTCCAGTAAAGAAAACAGTATTAATGGTCAAAACTGTAAATTCTGAAATCTTATATCTCTTTTAGCAGGGGAAAGAAATGACATGGAAAAGAAATTAATTTTATAATGATAAAACTTATGGGAAGGAGATGCTTTTGTAGTTAAAGACTAACCTGACATCAGTCGAGGGATAATCAAACTTTGAGAAAATGCTTTTGCCAAACCAGATTAGTTAAACTCTAAAGAATAGTAGCACAGCATATTTAAGAGGAAAAGCATAGAATTATTTAGCAATAATTTTTATTATCACAGTTCGTATTCTGTTAGAACCTGCTGCTAATTTTTGCACAATGGAGGAGAAAGAAATGCTAAAAATGTTGGCTTAAATTGAAAGCCAGCCCTCCCACAGAATCATTTTAGATAGCTAAGATTATGCACAAGTATGAGTTACAGGGTTAGTAATGTAATTTGAATAAAACTTAACAATTATCTCTGAGCTACAGATTGTCACAAAGTAATGCTTGATGGACAGAAGAGAAGAGATGGAAGCGATAATATTTAATAGCAAGGAAACCTCTACTTGTCTAATATTTGAAAATAATCTATTAGGTCATCTTTTCCTTCGCAGATGTGTTGGTTCCTGCTATTATCACTATTCAAATTTCTTCCTTTGGGATGGAAAAGAGTTTTGTCCAGGAATGAATTCAGGCTGAAGGAGCAGGCAGCAGACTGACAAGACCTCAGGATCCAAATAATGGGGTCCCAAGGGACAAAAAGTGAACCCTAACCACAAATGCTCCCTCCCTGTCTTGAGTTGGAGTCCCTGCTTTTATTTTTTTCCCCCTTTCTTCTTTTTCTCTTTTTTTTTTTTTGTTTTTTACCCCTCCCATCTCTGGTCTGAACACATTCATTCTCTTTTTCACCTCTCATGTGTATCCCCTGGTTTTGGTTTGTTTGTTNCCTTTCTTCTTTTTCTCTTTTTTTTTTTTTTGTTTTTTACCCCTCCCATCTCTGGTCTGAACACATTCATTCTCTTTTTCACCTCTCATGTGTATCCCCTGGTTTTGGTTTGTTTGTTTTGTGGTTTTGGGTTTTCCTCTTTTATGCATGTGGCTCTGGAAGACTTTTCCCCCTGTGAGAACGAGGGGCCCACGTTGTGGCCTCCACCCAGGTGTAGCTCAGGGCAGTGATGCCTCATTTCTCTACTCAAAGAGTAGTATCAGTATTTCTTAATGAATTTACAAACAGGTACCACTTAGGAGAGAAGCTGCACTAATCTAAATCAAATAGATTCCACAAAAGGACTTTCAAATACTATTTCTTGTAATTTTTCTAGATAAATGACTGGTTTTGCTTCAGCCTGGCTTTGATATGGGGTCTGCTGTGATTTAAGTAGCTTTGGCTTCAGACTGAATGACAGATAAAAAGGAGATCAATCAGGAAGTCACATGAATGCAATAATTCTGAAATTGCCCAAATAATTAACTGTTAAACAAGACAAGGACTGGCCTTAGTGTAAAAGCTGCAGGGAGCTTTCAGTATTTCCTTTATCCATTTCATTGGAATGCAAAGTCAGATGACATTTGTGGTAAGATGACAGATTGGCTGACCACTGACTTGAAGAAATGAGCCTGGAATTACACAAGCTTGATTTCCTCTCATTAATCACTGCACGTCACTTGTTGATCACTCCCCAAAAATTGGCATCCACTGCTCAAAGACCCCAACAGTTGCCATTTTGGGGGGCACTTTCCATGAAACGAGTGTGTGCCAAAACATGCATGGGTTACAATGCACAGAAGCTCCATTCTGGGGGGAGAACACAAACACCCATCAGTAACTCTGTGCAGATTTTCTGTCACACTCAACACTCTCAGCAACATCTTTGTGGAAGTGCTGGCTCTGATCTGACACTGACAAAGCCAGCGCTTTCTAGAACTTTTGCTGGGGGAGAAGAGACAATTGAAATTCAGATGAGTGGCACCAGTGAAGCCTGGATGCCCATTCCCCATTGTTGTGTGGGGGAGTACTAAAAACTCTCATGAATTTTTGTCACACATCTCAATGCCTCCAGCAATGAAAAACTGAGGTACTCATCGGTGTTTACAAGCCAGTGTCCTTTTTCAGGCAGCCTTTCAGTTCGGACATTCCTGCATTGGCAACTGCAGGAATGCTAAAATTATACTTAAAAAAACCCACTAAAAATGCTAAAAAAAAAACCCAATTAAAAAAATAAATAATAAAAAATACTAAAAATGCTGCTGGAAGTGGCACCAAGTGGCAGAATAAGAGGTGGCTCTTGAGGACACATTAAGAACAGACAGCTCCAAGAATGCAGGTGGCTCAGACAGGTTGTCTTGCTAGTAAGAGGTTTCAACTTTTGGCCAGCCCTAAAGTGATCAGACAGTTGGATTAGATGATTATTGTAGGTCCCTTCTATTCTGCCCTGACCTCCTGGCCATGTGGAAGATATTTGCCTCAAAAGAATCCATTGTACCACTTCAAGTTCTAGGAGAGCTTAACAGATAATATCAATATTACAGACATCGAAATAGAGGCTACATGAAAGACCAATTGCATTCCTTTAAAAAAAATCTGACTGGAAATATTTTATTCCTGTTTCATTTACAGGCCATTACATCTAAAAGCTCCATGAGTTAGCTGTCCAAATCACTTCATGGGACTTCTTTGTCCTGAACCAAATCTGAAGGGTACTCTGAGCTTGCTATGAGCTCGCTCAGCTTAGGAGCCTCATTATGCCTTTTGGACTTCTCCCTAAATGTCCACGTCAGAAAGTTCATTTTATTTGCATCGCATAGCAACTCATTGTGAAAACGAGTTTCTGGATTCCTGGAGATCCGTGTGCTTTCTTACCCCGAGAGGAAACAGACTGAATTTTTATCCGATGTCTCCCTGCTGCAGGTGACCAAAATGCAGTCAGCCAAGACTGTTCGTGTACCCATCTGTTCTAATTAGGCCTAAGATCATCAATGTCTCTCTGAATTCTACCTTGCCTTTTAGACTCCCATAATTTAGCTTTTACACCAGTGACCTTTGAGTAAAAATATCCTTGTTTCATTCCTGAGCTGCTGAGCTGCCAAAGCACTGTTATTCCATTACTAAGCGTTCCAGTCTGCATTTGGACCTTGATCCCCAGCTCAGAACCCATGAAATTTTATAGCTGGTTGGACATTTCTGCCTTCCACAGGGAAATTCTGCAGAGGCTGGGATGAACATCCATGTGTAACATTCATCCTTTTACAGCCTGCTCTGACATACCTCGATTACTTGTTATGTGCAGCTCCAGAGCTGCTAATGATTTGCCACAGCCATGAGGAGACTCAGAAAGGCATCAGCATATGAAAATAAACCCAGGATTTGCTGCAGAAAGAAAGTTCAGGGTCACATACACCCCTGTCTTTGCTATGTTAATGCACTTTGCCCTTTGCAGAGAAACCATTTCAGAAGATAAATCATTATGAAATTCTCCTCCCTGGCCCACGCCTCTTCTCTAAACTTCTTACATATTACATTTTTTACTGTGGGAATACCTGTGTCACACTGGGGGGATTGCCTGTCCTAGAAATGCATTAGCTAACCAATAGACAGGGGATTTGATAAGAAGAAAAGGGGTGACCAGCTACCCATTTTCATATACAAATGGACTGTGTAGTAAGTAACAGTTTTGGGACAAGAGTTTCCTGGGAAAAGAATCCAACGTGAAGGGTAAAAGGATTTCTATTTATATATTATGTTTCCATTTGTATGGTTCGGTAAGTATGAAGCCTCTTTTTTAAAAATCTGTGTCTCCTGGTGTCTTGAAGAAGAACAAACTATTCCTGCCTGTCTGACTCATGTATCTCTGGGCAGTCAGACCTTCTGACTCACTGGATAGTCAAAAATCTCAGATTAATAATAGTGGCTGCTGAAAATAGGAGCCATAGACCCCGAACGTGGGCAGAAATAAACACATTTCCTCTGAATACCTGCAGCCAGTAAAACATAAACAAAAGTGTTTGCTTGCTGCTCCTTCTTGCATTGCGTTGGGTTTTGTTGGGAACCCGAGTCTGAAACTGCCTCTGCTGCTGTTCCCAAACATCAGCAGAAGGGATCTCAACAACCTCCACACGTGTTTCCAGCCTGTGCAGATGCCTTAAGTTTGAGCTTCCTTGTATTTCATGTTCTGTGCTGCCCAGGGGTGCAGCTCTGAGCTCACACTCAGCGTCACTCAGCTCTGCACACAGCAGGGACACAAAACAAATCCTTCTCCTGCTGCACACCAAGGACAACTTTCAGCCCAAAAGCACAACCAAGGGTGGGCTGGAGGGAGGAGCAGGAAGGATGGGACCTCACAGCCTGAGGCTGCAATTGGACGTTTAAACCCTAATGTGCAAATGGACCAAAACTTATAAAAATGTGAGACCTTGTGACCGTTTGTCCATTTTGTGTCCATTTTGGGTCCACCTTGGGTGAAGCGCTGGTCAGGCCCTGTCCTGCCTAAGGTGTACCCGAAAGGCCTTTCAATAAATCCCTGCTTTATTCTCCAGCTCTGTCCAGTCTCTGTTCCAGGCCAGCCTTCCCAAGGCATCAGCACACCTGCAAGTAACCTGGGTGTGTTCAACAAGGAATCCCAAACATCACTTACGGGGTCACACCTTAGCACACCGCCCCAACCTCAGCGTCTTTCACAGACCTTTCACACATTCCAACGCCCAAACACATCAGAAGTTTCTTGGCTTACTTTATTCTTTCCTTGCTTTTGGTTTGTGCTATCAGGTTAGCCATTCTTGAACTGATCAGGACAGATTTCATGAGGATACACTGAAAAAGATGGTCTGTACAATTTTGCCTATGTGGTTGCTAACTCTGAAGTGATCACTGTGATATAAAATAGTAAACTAAACACTGTAATCTGGTATTTAGTCCTATAAAATTCCCAGGAAACTCATCACAAAAGGCATGGAGGTTATTCACATTGCGTTTCATCCTGCTGTTGATGCCGAGACTGACAGTGCACTTGTCAATCACCATGATGAATTTGTATTAGTGTTTCAATTATATTCACTTAAACCAACAAAATAAATTGGCCAACCTGCAGGATAAAATTTCACTGAATTGAAACTCCAACTGTCTTCTGATTTGATATGATGAAGGAATTCTGATCAAGTACAGAACTGGGGCATGTGACCAGCAGGAACTCCTGAAACTTAAGCTTTTCATCTCCTGCATCAGCACATTTTCTTGCACAGCACCTTCAGTACCCCTGACACTGTCTGAATCCTCTTGCCTTGTCAAATGGCCCCACACAGGTTACCTAGGAGCCAGGATTATCAATCCCAAACAGCATCTGACTGCTCAACTTAGTGGTTGGGAAGGTCAGGGAATTGCTAACTTCAAAGAAAAATTAAGCATAAGAACTCCCAAAAAATCCTATCAGCCAGCCAGCTTTGGAAAGTGAAATTTTAGGCTTGAAAAAGAGATTTTTAAAAACTGTGAGAATTGAACAGACAGCAGTGCTTTAATCAGGTTCTGGGTGCAACTTAGGGAAAAAACCCAACCAAACAAAATAAAGAACTAAAGCAATAAAACAACCCAAATATAACCAAAAAAAAAAAAAAAAACCACAAAAAACCAAAACAACCCAAAACCAAAAACCCCCAACCCAACATGTGGAGAAGAAAGCAGGTTCCCTAAACACTTTAAAACTTTTTTTTTACCCTAAGTACTTGCACTTGTGCTCACAACTGCTTCTACTGGACAACCTTCTTTTAAAGATACTTATTCCACATTGTTTCAAGGCATACTTTTTGGCTGTAATTAGAGATAATGCTTTATCTGGCTACCCATTTCTGTTGGTCCCTGGAGCAGCATTTTAAAAGAGGCTAGGCCAGGGTGAAAAAGAGAGGATGTGGTCATGCACAGCCAGCAAAGCTGCAGAATAGATATTGAAGGAAAGGTGGGGGAAAAAAATCCATAGAATTCTGAAAAATGAAATAAGATTAGCAAGGATTAAGGTGATTCAATGCCAGAAAACAATTCTGCAACCCAAGCCGTCCAGTGTTTGACTTCTTTCTTAACTCCTGTCAAGTCCAGGCAACGCTGCTTTGTAAGAGAGAGGTAAAAACCCAACGTGGCTGCCAAAAATTATCCAAGATTGACTAACAGACTGAAATGGCTTCTATTCAATGCACCATCCCTGGAGAGATGTAAGCAGACAGCTACGTGGACATGGAGGCTTTGGCAAGAGCAGAACTTATTGTATTTATGTCACAAGTTACAAAAGTGAGCTGCTTGTTCTTAAACATCTGGCCTAGCCTAGGCAAGAGTATGACAGTCATTAAGGTCATTCCTAGTTTATTAGGACCTCAGCTTTCCATCGTGTTCAGATAGAATTCAGGTTGAAACCATAATCCTCCTAAATTAGCCCACATTTTTCTCAGAGTGATGGAATTAAATACAGGAATTAAAGCTTGCTTGTTTTGTCTCAGTCTTTGATTAACACTTGAGAGCATGCTCTCACAGGTTTTGAAGCCTCAACGGCGTGGTAATCAAATGACCTTGAAAGATTTCCTTTTTTTCTTCTCTTCCTTTCCTTTCCCTCCAGGTTTTGTTTTCTGAGCACGCTCTGAAACCACAACCACAAAAACACTTGTAGAAATTACGAGGCGCTGTCAAATTTATTGATCTGACACTGGTTGAAAGAAGTGTTCAGATGAAATGAAAGAAGTGGATGCAGAGGCCCAGAGAAGATCCTTACTTGGTGAACGCACAGAAAAAGTGACTGCTGGGAGCAGCAAGATGCACCATCACCCTCTAACATGTAAGAAAATTCACTGTCTTGTGACGGTTTTGAAAGAAGAAACTTGAGCTGCTTCCTGCCATCCTCTACATCTGGATCACGTGCCAAGGAGATCTAACCTGTTACAGAGGGTTTGTCTAAACAAGTGTATTTTGGGGGTTTTTACGTTACTATGAGCAAATAAACTGAATTTTTACTCTCCTTTCAGCTCCCACACCCTTACCCATGTAACAGGCAGCATTTCTGCCAAATGACCTTCCTGGCAGTCTTGGCAAGAGACAGAACTATTAAGCCAGTAATGATAATTTCTTCATGCTTTATGCCAAGGCAGCTCTCACTACTGCATACTTCATCCTCTCAGAAGCATACATTGAGTGCGAAAAGCTCAAGCAGAGCAGTAGTACTAAGCATACTTCAGAATAGATAATTCAAGTGCATTTTAATCTTTCAGGCAACTTTTTTTTTTAAAAAAAAGTCACTTTAGAATGAAGTCTTTACTGTATTTACACTGCAATTCCAAGTAATGACAGGATCAGACTGTTGAGCAGATTTTCCAGAAAACCTCTTAGCAACAGAACCCAACCAGACATAATTACACCGAGCACACTCTGAGCAGTAAAGATTCAAATGTGCATCTATGAAATGATGAACTTATTAACAGGATTCAAATGCAGCTCGAGGTGCTCCTGCTTGGACAGCTACAACCCGGTCCTGTATAAATACAGTCAATTCAGTCACACACCAGAATTTCCACAAGCAACAATTAAGATTGTCCTACATCCCAAGACAATTATGACATCTGCTGTCTTCACTGGCACCACAATTTTACAGCACTGAAGCCATAATATTTTTTTATTATTATTATTTATTTATTTTTTTCCCCCATCTCACATCATTAGCTCTTTCCTGCTCAGGAGAAAAACACCCTCAATTTAGCATCGAAGACAGCCCTGATCCCATCACCAGTACACGTCACACTTCAGCAAGTCCTTCCACTGGGGACAAGCCCTGGGCAGCTTCCACACCTGCTCCAGCCCCTTCCCAGCACCTCCATTGGAAACCCTGACCCTCATTATCTTGGGCAAAGCCCCAGCAGTGATTAATTACTGGGTTTTCCTGCACCCATCTGCACATAGGAGCACACACAGCAGGCTGTGAGCCAGTGATGCTTTGCTTCTTCTATTTCCCAGCCATCAATACAAGAGAACACTGAAAAACTTACTAAAAATCAACCTATGTTAAGAAAAAACACAACAAAAAACGTCCTGCAATAAAGCAGAGAGCTTGTTCCTAAGCTTTGATACAACTGGGACTGAATGTTTTCCTTTCTCTGCCTAGGAGAAGTTATTATAAAACAGGAATTACTAGGGTCTGAGTTTATTTAAATATCGTGCACAGATGCTAAGCAAAAATACCTTATGATAGGTATGCATAAAAGGGAGGAAAAAACCAAATCCATCAGTTTTATCCACATCAGCTTTTTTCAAGAGTATTTTTTTCCTCTAGAGAGGAAAATTTCATCCATAGCTCTGTACAAAATCTCTTCTGGTTTCTCTGGGATATTTTGTATATCAATACATATAAAAAACCCCTGAATTCATTATACTGACTGCAGCGATGTTCAACCAATGCATCTGAGATAAGAGAGCACAGATTGCACACACTTTTGCGGAAACAGGGGATAGGCTTAGGAAAAGAAAAAAGTTTAAATAAATCAACAGACTTCTTAAACAGAGAAAAGAAAGAACAGAGGAAAAAAAGGTAAAACATGATTTAAAATCCCATTTTAAAATAAAATATACAGGCCTAAACAATAATGGTGGATCCAAACACCTCAAAGTGCTGAAAAAAATCCTCAAAAACCTGATCTTTGGCATAAAACATTGAGGTTTTGGTTCTTAGTAACCAGATGAGAGATACTGGGAGATAGTGAACTTTATATTCAGAAATATCTCTATGAACCAAAGGGAAGGAACAACTTCTGCATTGTTGGGGTGGTGATGTCATTTTTCTTTTATGGCACCATGCTGGGATTTTTACTCCCTCAATCCCCTAATTAGGGGTCTTTTCCTCTCAAAGGCTTGGATCAGGGTTTAAAAGATGAACAGAACCTGTGGCTTCGGTCTTCAAAGGTGTTTATTCTATTTCTTATCTCAGGGCCTTACAGCAGTCTCAGGGCACTGAAGGAAAGCAGCCACAGGAACATGGACGGAGAGTCCAAGGTCGTTTTTAAAGGTTCCTAACCCAAATAACCCTTAAAGTGCACTATATTTACAGTTTTGTACCAATAAATACTACCTATTCTAGACATGCAATTTCTACATCAAATCCATCCTACCAATGTCTCTGTGCCACTGTCACAGCAGGAGATGGAGCAGACAAAGAAGAAGATGAGACACTGCCCAAAATTCTCCATCTTGGTCTGATCCACTTCTATACTAAAATCCTCAACCTACTAATTTTCACCCTGTGACAAACTAAACTACTATTTATTTCAAATCTTTGTTGTTTTCAATTCATCTCTGAGTGTTAGAAGTTTTTCCCATGGACTGAGGTCAAAGGCAATGCTTTCCTGGGGTCCCAGCCAGGGTCTGGGACCCCCCAGGGCAGTTCCAGGGGTTTTCCACATGCCCTGGACTCCAACAGTGCTGCATCCTCTAAATCCTTCTGTCAACACCAGAAGCACAACCATGCACCTCGTGTCAAACAGGACTTGTACGTGCTCAGCCATGAGATGAGAGCAAGTAGATTCTGAACATCAATTCCTTCTGCCGTGGTAAAATTTCACAACCAGACATTGATGTTTGGTGCTAAGAACAGGCAGATCCACAAAGAATCCTGACCACTCCCCAGTTACCCTGAGAACTCAACAGAATTGTTCACACATCAGCACAGCACACAATTAACTAGCAGTATTAACTAAGGGGTGGAAGGGGGTGTTGCCCTGATTTTTCAGCCTTCTGTTTGTGCCTCACAGTTTGTTTTTTCTCACACACGGGCGCTATAAACAGAAGCAATGTTTTCCTTAATTCAAGGTAGTTTACATTCTTGTTTTAGAGCTATGGACAGCTGATGGACAGTTGTCCTGACCAGTGGGATGGGGAGAGGTGTCAACCTTCTCCCCCAATCCCTGGCCTTTGCAGAAATACTATAAAATGGAGTCAGATTTTGTAATAAACAGTTCATGCCTTCTCACCAAGGTGTGTGTGTCAAACAGCAATGGGGGCGGGGTGCTTTGGTTTTTGCTTTTCTACTCAGAAATTGATATTTCTTCTGCTGTGCATATATCAGAAGCCAGTTACAGAGATGAGCCATTGCACAAACCCAAGTGGCAACGATGCAAATCTCTTCCCAAGGGGTGGGCAGCAGGTCTCACTCAGGCATTGCTCCACTAAATAAACTGACCGCTCATGGCTCACTCTTGCACCTCTACAGATGTTTTCATTTGTGTCCAAGTTTCGGAACCAGCAGCCTTCCTCTGTTACTGAGACTAAAAGGGAGATTTGCTTGTGGTCAGCTTTCAAAACTTCCTGTGTTTTGCCATGCTCTGTCTTACACAAATGCCTTTTTAGCAAAATGTCTGCAGGGGAGAACATTTTATAATTATGCTTTGCCCACAGAACTGAGCTGGTATTCCTGCCCTTTTGGTAAATTACATGAAGAGGAAAAGAGAATATTTTCATGTGTCTTTCTTCAGAAACATTTTGAGCAGCTATTAAAAATTACTACAGCTTAAAACACCAATAGCCATTTAGCTAAATTTTTGACATCAAAGTCCATCATATTTGTTGATCTGTTAAGAGTGAGTGATGGAGATTAACCCAAATTGAAATCTGAATTTCAGATCTGCTCTGCCCTCTTTGCTTTACATTGCTCCAGCAGCAGCACTGTGGCACCACAGAGTCAGAAGGCCAGGAAGAACCTTCAGAAGCCATTTATTACAGTGATTTTCATCTTCTGAAAAGCACAACTCCCTTCTGGGTTATATATCTTCATGCAACAATTATGTGAATGGGGGCCAGAAACATCAAGGTCAAATGCTATTAGATATACCCACTGCTAACACTTTAAGGTTCTTTGAATTCAAGAGTAGCATGACCCAGAGTTTGAGAACAACCAGTTTATTTCATCTCTTCAACCATAATTTAGTCCTTCTACATGTTCCAAGGGAGAATCAAATATACTTACATCATTTTTAACAGATGTTTGCTTAGTCTTCTGGAAAACTTCCAATGACTAAGACTCCACAGCCTTCTTTGGCAATGCATTTCAAAGCCTCACCATCCCTTATTGTTCAAATCTCTTTCCCAATATCTGGTCTGTGCTTCCTGCCTCTAGACTAAACATTCCCAAGCTGCAAGTCATGCTTTGATCCTCCTTCCTCTGCACTCTCTGCAGCTGGTGCACACCTCCCTTCACATGTCCAACCCTGGGCTGCCCCAGAGCTTCACCTGAAGCTTTGCTAATGGATTGAAGGCTCCTGTCCTCCCTTCTGCATCCTGTTTTCCTGCTTGCACATCCAAAGATTGCATCTACTCTCCTTAAAAGAGCACAAGGGGCCATTTGGCTTTGTGCTGATTTCCTAATATCGCTTCCTTGCTTTTCCTGTCAGATGCATCTTGCCTTCGCCTCGACAAATCCTGTGTGCCAGAAGAGCCATTTGGGGCCCCTCAGGAACAGAATTTACTCCTGCTGTGAGCTTCTTACCCTGGGACTAGAGCAGTCCCCAGCCTGCACCATCCCAGAGCACCAAGAGAGGACCTGATATTGAACGGGTACCACAGAGCCAGCAGGTTTCTAGATGATTAATTCCTGTCCTGGTTTTGGCTGGGATGGGTAATTTTCTCCCCAGAAGCAGGCCCAGTTGTGTGGTTTGGATTTCGGATGAGAAGAGCATTGATAACACCCTGATGTTTTAGTTGATGCCAAGCAGAGCATCGAGAGATTTTCAGCATCTTGGTTCTACCAGTGAGGGGAGGCACAAGAGGCTGGGAGGGAGCCTGGCCAGGACAGCTGACCCTGACCGGCCAAAGGGACATTCCAGAGCACAGCACCTCATCTTCCAGACATGAACTGGGGGAGCTGCTGATCTCTGGGCAGACAGGCTGGGCATCTGTCACTGTAGGACACGAAATTAGAGCACACAACTCCAGAATTTGTCAGAAGGCTGAAAAGATTGAGTTTATGAACAATTTGACCTCTTTACATACCAGGTCACTAGAACTAAACTGATTGGTGTTAGCAGTAACACCCATTCAATCACATTGGCCAACACAGAGAGATATCAAATGGTCTCCACCTCCAAAGAGGAATGAAAACAAGATAGAGTTAGCAAAAACATCTCTGTTTACAGAAAGTTCTGTGAGAATGGAGTTTTAAAAATCAAAACATCTCAGGCTGAAAAACCAGAGCTACATGCACCCATCAGTGGTGGTGAGCAATTGCATCGTGCATTGCTTGTCTTGGGGTTTATTCCTCTCTCTCTTTCCTACTATTATTATTATAATATTTAGCTTAATTTCAATTATTAAGCTGTTCTCCCAGACACCCACGGGTTTTACCTTTTTTTGGATTCTCTTCCCCACCCCACGGGCTGGGGAGGGGGAAGTGAGGAAGCAGCTGCGTGGTGCTTAGCTGGTGACTAGGACAAAACCACAGCAATCTCTAATGTGTTTCTACAGCTGCAAGGCAAATAAAACGGTAAATCACACAGCTGTGGGTTCACTGCATTCTTGTATCTAGAGAAAGCCCGTGCATACAGGCCACAGACCTGCCAGAATAATGGTTGTGTAACTCCCCAGGACTACCACTGCCAACCTTGTTACAAGTGTTTTCTTCACTCAGCGCTTCTGCATTTTCTTTTACGAAATTAAATCAAAAACCTAGGATGCTACAGGCTTGCTTTTCAGTATGAAACATTATTTTGCTAGGAAATACAGACATTAATCTGTATTTCAAGGGAGTTTGAGGTGAACCATGTGTCTGTTTTGTGATAAGTGGTAATCTAGTGGCAGATGCAAGGTAACGCCTGGGCTGTGCAGTGCAGGGAGCTTGATGTTATAATTGAAAACTTCTTCATTTCCTCACCTGCTGCATTCCATTATGAAATATTAACAGGAGCTTTGGCAAGATATAGATGATATTCTCCCTTTTTTCCTGCCCTTGCTCCCTGACATCTGTCTCTCCTCCACTCATTCCCTTTTCTTTTTTTTCCCAGAAGGAATTACAAACAGTGTTTTCCTGACTTGTTCTGAACCACACAACCACTGGCCCCGCTGAGGCAGGCAGCCCTCTCCTGACCTCCATGAAAGGTTGCTGTTGCTTTGCTTATCACACCTTCCATTTAGAGTAATGAAGCACTTTGAATATGCAATTACAGATCTATAAAATCAGACCTTCCAAAGCTTGAAATACCTGCTGGAGTCCTCTTATATTCTCACTGTCTCTTATCACATTAAGAGCTTCAGCTGCAGCTCCCATCAGGATTGGAAATATTTCAGTAGCCCTGAGCAAGCCTTTGGAAAGGGTGACTGCTGTCAGACCCTGCAATAATTTTCATAGAGCATACACACAATCAGTGAAATGGCCACATCATTATTTTTTAGTTTCTGGAATGAAATAAGGGGCTGCCTGGCAAGTAAACTTTCCCATGGGAGACCAGTGAGCAGTGTGTGACATCAAGGGCATGCACGCAGTGCAAGTACCAGAGGGAATCCAACCTCTGCATTCCATAAGTTATTCCATGACAATAATTGTGCAGTTCCTTCTTGGGCTGCCCAGCCCAGTTCCTGTCACTGGATTCCCCAGACACTAAAAGCAGATGCCTGAAAAAAGCAGTTCTTTACGAGCTAATTCACAGGTGCCTATGGAGATGTAAGGACTCCCAAGACATCCAGTAAGTTCAGCAACAGAGCATAAAGGAATCACCTTCCCATAGTGTACAGGTGCTCTAGAGTAAACCTGGCAGTCACACACTTGGTTCCTGTCTGCAGGAAGTGATATTCTGCAATTCTGCTCCTAAGTCTCTGATTTATTATTATTATTATTATTCCTGAGAAGAAGAAAGCCTCTTTCTCTTTCTCCTGTAAGATCCAAGGGACTATGCTGGAACTGTTTCCGTTGACTGAGTTTGGGGCAAAATACATTTTCTACTTAAAGCTTTATGGGACCTGTATGAATGAATAATAAGAGCTACGTGAAGGACCCAAAAATCCAAACAGTCAACTCTGGAGAAAAGGTTTGGGCTTCTCTCCAGCACCTTCATTGGCAGAGCAGAACCTGATTGCTTTAATCCTTCCACGACTTCAATAAAGAAATCAAAGCACTAAATCTCACCCTTACTGCATGACCTTTCCTGGGGAGGATGAGCAGTGATCAACAGCAGTAGTTTTGCTTCACTTGAGCAGAAGGAGTCTGGGAACTTGCTCGTTCACTTCCAGAGTCCTCACTGGGAGGATTCCTGAAGATCCCAACCTTTCCCCTGCAGCAGGAGAGGCAGTGAGAGCACAAACCCTGTGGTGCTGGCAGCCTGTGAGCCAGCCCACAGCCCCAGGGCTCCTTTTTATCACATGTAAACAGCTCCATCCCTCAGCTCTCTCAGAGCCTCTATGAAAACAGCATGTGGAGGCACAGAACCTACCTACAGCTCAGCAACCTACACACCACTGAGTAACGGTGGGAAGAAGCAGCTTTTTCCTCTCTTTTCTCGGAGATGATTTTTGTCCTCAGATTTTCTAACTGGAGTTCATTTAGACCATCTGCATTCCTTAGGGTTTATTTAGTCCCTTCTCCATTCCTTGGGGCATCACCCGAATAGCCTCTGGAGCAGGAAACCCCAGTCCTGTGCATGTCTAGAGAGAAACAGGAGCAGAGAGGAGAATATCACGCAAGCACCTGTAGGTGCTGCCATGGTCACCGGAGGGATTTATGCCGCTGGAGGCACAAATCACAGAGGGGCTTCCCTGCAGTACTCAGCTTCCTACTAAAATCCTCTGCCTGACGCAGAGCTGAAGGTTCCTGTTCAGAAAAAAAAGAGTTTTTCTGGGGTTATTTTTGGTCAGAGTAAATCTGCCATTTTCCCTTGCCCAAGACTTCCTGCAACACCCAATTTTCACTGATACAGCTAATGATGTCACAACGTCCAGAGCAGCTAAGTCAAGATCACACTTCCAAGAGCAGTAGCTGTTCATAGTTTCATCAGTTTCAGAACAAAATTCAGCGCTTTTTTTCTGTTGAGCTTTTTCCCTTGACAAGTTTTTACTCACACAAGCACCAAAAAAATGAACAAATAACAACAAAACCCTGCAATTAAAACATTTCCTTTCTCCAAACTGGAAAGAATTGATGAAGACCATCAGTTTTTAAGTATTTCTGAGCTATTCAGATATAACAGCTATGTGGACCATACAAACACTTCAGTGAATGGCAACCAAATTCCACCACCACAGAGGAGAGTACAAAAACCTTTAAGTAATATGTGAGAGTCCCACTGCAGTAGTCCCAGGGGAAAGACAGACCCTTTCATCCTCGAGAAATCAGTTTACAGTAACTAGGTCAGATTAGTGGCTAGGCAGGGATTACTTTTAGGAACCTTAGGAAAAACAAAGTTGTAAGCAGAGTCAGTGGGGGAGATTTGTGCCTCCCTCGTGGAAGGGATCAGCAGAGCCTCTGTCGTGCCCTTCATCAGAGTGTAAGCTGGGAAAAAATGGACCCAGGCAGATCTGCTGCTGCTACTAAAATATACAGGGAATGTGCAATTCCATAGGATCAGGCTGCAGTCCCCTTCAGACTCAGCCATGCTGCAGATGAGCTGCCAGCTACTGGAGCTTCCAAATAATGACTCAACTCATTAAAAGAAAATCAGTCACTGTCAAAACCTCTGAGTAAGAGCTCAAGGAGTTGAAGACATCCCTCTCTTCCTTGTGGCTTTACAAGCACTGAAGTTGGTTCATGGCAAACGAGGGTTTGCATGCCTAAACTTAGAGGTAGGAGGGAGAGGTGGAAGTCAGTGTACACAATTTTGGCTTTTCCTGATGAGAACCAATCCGACTGGGGACAACTCGGTGGGAAAGCGTTTTATTTAGGACTGGTCCACAGATATTATATAAAGCCTTCTGCTTTTCCAAATGGGTCTTGTGAGAGGATTTTAATAAGAGTGACCCAAGAGGGGCAGGTTACAGTGCTATTAATACCTTGGAACATGAAGATCTTTCATGTAGCAATGAATATTGTGGACTTCTTTCTCTGTAAAGTACCAGCTGGGTAACAACTTGGAGAGACCAGAAAAGAATCAGATCACTGTTTTGCAACACAAACTTCTGAAACCCCCCTGACTAATTTTCTCAGCTGTTTTTATCTTTCGCAGCTAAAACTATTTATGGATTAAAGTAATTTTACATAAATATTTGATGCTAGACTTCATTATGAATCTGGGTTTAGTAACAGCGACTAAGACAGAACATCTCACAGACAGCATTTTCCAATACAAAATCATTTAAGCATCTGCCGGCTGCAAGAATAAACGTCTCAACCAACTTGTCAGAGCCTGTCAGGCCTATAATTATGTTCTACAGCATTAAAAGAAACTACTTTTGATTGTGTGGGTATGAGTTGCAAAAATAACAATACCAAATTACGCAGGCTACCAGCAGAAGAGGCTCAGTGGAGATGTGCACAGTGTTCACTGGCCAAGGGCCCCTTTTCTGTTGTCCCCTCTGCTGTGAGCAGGCCCTGGCAAAGCTCACATCTCCTGGGCCACCGACTGCACAGGACTTTTGTTGGAACCCTGGAGGCTGAGAGTTTTCTGTGCTCAAAGGCACTGAGCCTCAAGCCAGCGCTGCATCTGACCTGAGGCCGTGGAACAGGCTTCAAAACTGAGCGACGGCACTGGGGGGGTTGTGGGTGTGGAGTTGGAATAGAATTGTGTGATCTCAGAGGGTGAAAAACTTAGAATTTAGGGGTTTAGTATACAGTGATACATAGAGGGCAAAATGGAGGGTTTTGGGCATTGTCTAAGTCCTTCTTTACCTTCTTCTTCTTGGTTTTGGGTGTTTTTTTCTTATTGGGGTGAAGGATTTGAGGCATTGTCTAAGTCCTTCTTTACCACCTTCTTGGTTTTGGGTGCTTTTTTCTAATTGGGTGAAAGGGTCCACATTGCAGACTCAGGGTGGTCATTATTGGGTCAAAAATATAAGTAATATGGGTGTCATCTCGTTATTGGGTGATTAGCACTTAAATAACCTTGGAAAGAGTTAGAGACAGTCATTTTCTACCTTGCTAGTTAGAGCTCACAACTCATGAGACTGTGCTATAGATAAGAATTAATAAACATCTGAGTCCAAACACAAAGCTGTTAGTTCTGTGTGCTAATCCCAGCTGCAACACAAAGAAAATAAGGTAAAAAACCCACAGATTTTCATTGCAAACACCTCCCCTGCTGCAGATTCCGGTGTCTCAGCACACCCTGAGAGCCTCCAGCCTTCCCCCCTGGCACTGCCACACTCCCAGGCTCAGCTGCTGAATGGGTCCTTCAAAGAGCACAGCTGGCAGTGGAGGAGGTGGCAATAATTCCTGTCCATGGCAGAGGAGAACGTGGCAATCAGCATTTCCTGCCCATGGCAGCACAGCCACCACAACAGCCCGGGTGTTGCAGGTTTTCCACAGGACAAAAAAAAAAACAACAACATAGAAAATCATCCCAGNCAACATAGAAAATCATCCCAGAGGAAAAAAAAAAAAAAAAAGAAGATCCTAAAGCCCAGAATAAAATAGCATCTAGCGAAAACAAATGCTGAACAAAAGCAAGGCTTAATGCTAATAACAAACATGTGAAACGTGAGGAAATGTAGGCTTCTGTGGCTCCAAACACAGCACTTTTGGAGCCAGAGCCTGGCTGGAGCAGGGAGCCACTCCTGGGGGAGATGCTGCGCCTGGAGCTGGCAGCAGCTCTGCTCTGGGTTCAGGCTGCGCAGGGATGCTCCTCTCCCCTGCCAGGTGAGTCCTGGGGCTGGGAAAAGGAGCAGCTCCCTCCATGTGCCAGCCCTGCTCGGCCCTTCTCTGCCACCTGCTTCCTTTGCAATCAAAAAACTGTTCTGCTCTGGAGGTTTTTTGTGAAAAAAAGATGGATTCTGTATGGAGATTTTCATTATGAAATGCGTATTTCATAACGTGCATTTGAAATCTGGTTAATTGAAATCCTCACCGCAGGTTCAGCCTCACCTGCCAGCCCAAACTCTTTGGTGAAAGGTGGCTTTGGGCTATTGTGGAGCTCTCATCTGCGCCCCAGACAGCTGCAAACACTTAAATAGCTCACAAGCATCTTCCTTACAGCCTATTTCTAACCAGGGGTAGGGTTACAGGTTTCAGTATTTGCTGACTTCAAAGAACACTTCTAAGCGGTGATAATTTTAAACTGAAATAGCACATTTCCAGCTCTCAAATCCCAAACACCTCTTGATGGTCAAATTTTAGGATTATATCAATGCCCAGCCTGCATTTCTCACTAGCAGAAGGCAAAGAGAAAGTGCTGAAAGAATTAATAGTTTTACTGCTTGTAATTAGTGTGACCATGATATTATAGATATTACCTATGATACAGTATGTGTTAATTATATGGATAACAAAACTACTTAGAAAATAAAAAACTTTGAATTGTAACTGAAACTAATTCAACTTTAAATACTTAATCTTCTAACCTTAGATAATTTCAATTTCTTGTTAAAACCTTAAGTTTTATCCAGTCTCCAGAAAAAAACATCACTTTTAGTAAAAAAAAAGTTTGTCAAGCTACATGACCAAAATGTTCATTAGCTTGTCTGTTATTTAAGCCCTTCAGAAAAACTAACCTGCAGTCAGAAAGAAACGCACCACAAACCCCAAAACGCGTTAAAGGCTTATGCTGCCACGTTAGCATTAGGTGACATGGGAAAATTAATTTCTATGATGCATTTTTTTTAAAAAAATAATGCACAAAAATAAGTTAGGCAGCAGACAGCGTGGAGTTCTGCCCAAACCCCCACAACGCTGTAAAAAAAAGCAAAGAAAACCCTCAGGAAGTCACACTAGAGAAAACCCCTCCCTCCTATCTTCATCTTCAGGCTGTCGTTCACCTGGGGCCTGGTTGCTCTTGCACAGAATTCAGGGGAAAAAACTCAGCAACTGCCCCCAGTCAAAGAGGAATTAGGCTGCTGACGCTCAAGACCTGAGGGCCATCGTTTTCTTTCAAGAGACAATTATCACTCAAACTGGGTCCATATGGTCTTGTTTTGTTGCAATTCTGCACTCAAGGAAGTTGTCTGCTTTGTTACAGGGTGCTTACAAAGAGGTTTTTAAAGGCTGTCATAGGTAATATAAAGTGCAAGTCAGAACTATTATCTTTATCTTGAACCAAGAGAAAAATCTGTATAAGTAGCTGGCCAAAATACACGTAAGAAAAAGATTTTATTTTCTTGAGAGTTCTGTTATTCTTTGCTGTGTTGGCTGGATTTTAGTCTTGGCACACAGTCAAAACCCTGGTCACGGCTCCATTACTCACAATTTCATTTTTTCTGGTTGCATCACCAACACAAGCATTTTACAGCCTCACACAGAGCTGAATAACACCCCTTAACTACTTCTAAAAAGCCCTAATAACTAGCAAACCCCCCAGATGTACAGTAGGAACTACAAGCCTGTGGTCAGATTAAGGAAAACAATGCTTGGATGGGGAAGAAAAGCCTCTGTGCTTTCAGCAGCAGCTGAAGAGGAGAATTCCATCAGGTGGCCTGGTCCTTCGCAGGGAAGCAGCCCTGCTTTCCCAAACAGGAGCATCGCTCAGGAATGGACAAAAGCAACCCGCAGGAACCCCTCAGTTTTTGTTGTGCTTCACTTAGAGGAGAGAGAGCTCACCCTTGATTTACCTACAAACACCCAGCCACCTCTTTGCTACAGAAGTGTTGTGTTTCTTCTGCACCAGGAGCAGGCAGTGAGCAGCACTTTCATCTGCTCCTCCAGGCAGATCTCAGAACCCTTTCCAACCACAGTCCCTGCCCCTGGCATCTAATCCATCCTCCCCAAGGCTATTCCTCCCCGTGTCCAGCACAGGAATCACCACACATGTCCCTTCCCACAGCATTGCAGAGCTCTGTCACTTCCGCCATTCCTAAAATTGTATGTTAGAAAGACAACTTAGTGCCTTAGAGCTGACCAGTCCCTAAACAAGTACTAACAGATTTGTTGTTTAAAAATTAAAATACCTGAGAAAGCTTCTATCAAGAAGCAGCCGAACAAAAACACAGAGTTGAACCAAATAATGTATTAGCACTTATTAGTTTTGCTTGCTTTTGCAGTGCAAATTTGCCTATAGATCGCAACAGGAATGCGTGGGGACACCATGAGATGCCATCTCTGCCAGTGGCATCTCCCAGGCGGCAGCAGAAATGGCAACAGGAGCATCAGACAGCACAGTGAGGCAGGCAGAGAGGTGTTGCAGTGCTCAGATAACATATCCTGCTCAAACAGCTACTCCCTGCCTCCTCAGAGTCAGATTTAATAAGTTGGATGGAAGTGTTTTCAACCAGCAGCCAGGCCTGCTGGCACGTGTGATCATAGATGTTTTATTCCAGGAAAAACTATTCTTCCATTTTGTCATCAGGGATTATGTGACACGGACCATGAGAGTCCCAGAATCCTGGTAGAGAAGAGAAAGGATTCATCTTCCTTAAAAGTCTGTGTCTGAAGGAGTCACTGAGATTTTTTAAAAAATTATTTTCCAAATGAGAAACAGTTCTAAGCTAAGATTCCATCATTTATTTGAGACATCTACCTTGAAGTAGAGGAATCTTATTTTAGACACAGAGTGCTCAAAAGAGTTAGCCAAGGAAGTAAAAATGGATGCATTGGATTAGAGAGGCACCCATGCTTAATTCTGTTATTTGTTTAAATAAGGCTGCTAAAAGGATTCAGATTTCAGGAATTGTTCAGAAAAAAAAACCCTGAAGTGGATCAGTAGAACAGTTGGATTTTGATGTCTTATCTTATTGGACAACTGTTCTGTGTGAGACTAATTTTCTAGAATATCAGAAATAAAACCTTTTAGAGGTATTACCCTGGAATCCTGTTTGTTTCAAAATGGTCCCTCATCATATTACAGTGAGGTCAACTGAGTTGTGAACAGGCAGCAGCAGACAGATTTTCAAGAAAAAGTTACATTTCCGTTAAAGCTCATAAAATGGCATGAAGACCACAGGAAAAACCTCAATTTTCAACTGTGCTGCAGTCAAACAGAGTATAAAGAGGTGCAGTATAAACCAAGAATGCAACGTGAATTTCTCCTTTTGCTGCTTGTGCAGCTGTATCTCAAGGGTATTTTGCATGGGACCTAGAAGCTGAATGTTATTTTGCTACTAAAAGTCTCATCAGGAAGGTAGAAAATGTACTAGTCACACACACACAGAAAGCATAATCAGGCGAGAACTCTTGTTTCTCAAAAAAAAAAATGGGGTGGCAATCAATGTAGAGATGTGTGACCTTGGCTGAAGTGTTTGACAGCATGCAAATATTTGGGAAAATGTATTCAGGAAAATGTATGAGTCCAGCACAGAGGTAACAAAGCTACAGGCAGTGACAGTCACAGAGGTTAGGAGAAAATGGGATGCTGTGGCTGTTGGGGAGATGGGATGGGTGGGGGGGGAAAAAAAGCCAAAAAAGGGAAAGGTAAAGCGGCAGCAGCGTGGTTTGAGAGCTGATTGAGCAGGTACATTTATGAAATGTTCTGATCTGATGAGAGAGATCACTCAGGCACGCTGAGGATGCTGTCATGCCACTGCTACCAGCACCTGCCGTGTGCTACTCGCTGTTTACTACCAGTTGGGCAACGCAGGTTTCCTTCTGTTCTGCTAGGAATGCACAGAATTTACTACTGAAGCCTTGATTGGTGTGAAATATGGGGTTTTGTAACGCTGCAGAGCAGACTGAGTACATCAAGGCTGGAGTAGCATAAACAGACAAGAATTAGTCAAAAAAAAAAAAATGGGAAGTTCAGCGTGTCACTTGATATTTCAGCACTGGGTTTTTATCCAAGCAGTGTGCCAAAACTCAGTCAAAAAGCCAAAACATCATGCATGTTTTGAAGAACATGAAGTACCAGAAAATTTCCAATGCAATTTTTTATGTTGTTTTGTCATTAGTGTCAAATTGATACACCAAGCTTGAATAAAAGGCATTTTGTTTCGCATGGAATTTATGAGCGTTGTGCTATACTGCAATGAGCAAACAAAAGGGATCACAACAGAAAAAGCCCAAAGGAAGGGTCCAGCCAGGAAGGGAACAGGGGCATGCACCACCTCAACAGGAACTCAGAAATTCAGGTGAACAAGGTTTAAAATCACATTGACGGAAAACTTTTCGGTTCAGCAGCTCGTACACCTTGAAATAAAATGACATTTTCAATTCCAAAAGGAAAAATCACGAGGTACAGGCAAAACTGTCATTTCCCCCATGAGAAAACACATCATGAGGAAACTGCTAATGCTTCAGGGAAAAAAAATAAAAGTGTGTGTGTGTATATACTTACATATGTATTTACATATTTAATATGCATTTCATAATGAAAATCTCCATACAGAATCCATCTTTTTTTCACAAAAAACCTCCAGAGCAGAACAGTTTTTTGATTGCAAAGGAAGCAGGTGGCAGAGAAGGGCCGAGCAGGGCTGGCACATGGAGGGAGCTGCTCCTTTTCCCAGCCCCAGGACTCACCTGGCAGGGGAGAGGAGCATCCCTGCGCAGCCTGAACCCAGAGCAGAGCTGCTGCCAGCTCCAGGCGCAGCATCTCCCCCAGGAGTGGCTCCCTGCTCCAGCCAGGCTCTGGCTCCAAAAGTGCTGTTGCCAAAATCATCATCTCTCCAACATTCTGCTCCAGACACCAGCAAAAACGGGTTTGGAGTTGGCTTCCTCTGGTGCACGCTGTGAGTCACCCAGAGCCTACGTTCCCTCATGTTTCACGTGTTTGTTATTAGCATTAAGCCTTGCTTTTGGTTGGCATTTGTTTTCACTAGATGCTATTTTATCCTGGACCTTAAGATTTTCATTCTTTTTTCTCCAGGAAATTTTTCCATGTTTTTTTTTTTTTCCCTGTGGAAAACCTGTAACACACTGCTTGACGGGATTGGACAAGTTACAAAAGAGGAAATTGTGAGCCCACTCTTTAATATTAGAGCTGGCTTGAGTGCTTTTTGCTCAGTCATGATCCCCTTAAATTATCTTAGATTATATCAACCCACAGATTGAATGGGACCAGGGATTAATATTTGGGACATAGTTACTTCTTTGCAATGCTGGTCTTGAACTTTGTTTCTTAAAAGGAAAAAGCATTTACAATTATTTAACTTGGCAGTGCTAGGAAGCCTTTGTTTTGTTTTAAATCTCTCCAACACCCCCCTACCCTATTATTTATTCTGTGTATGCTTGGAAACACTTAGGCTGGCTCTTAATTCTGCATGGAGGAAGCAGAAAGTGAGGTAAGTTGTACAGGATCTGAGATTTCCTCTCCTTTTTCCTACTGGAGACAGCAGCAACTCTTACACAGTGCTGCAGACCAGTGGAATTTATCAAAGATGGTTCCATCTCTCTCTTCCTGCCCAAGTTCTAACTTCACTGCATCATTATTAATGCATGACACGTGCTTGGGAATCCATGCTAGAATTCATGCAGCTACGGCAGAAATGTATCCGAAATCCCACCGTGGCCTGTTTTCAAACGTGAAAGACACAAAACAGGTGAAAAATCAGAGTTTTCACATTTGGGAATTTACCAAACAGTTTGTATATTCTGAATGAACCTTATGTAAGAGTCAACATGTTCCAATGGCCAAAAATAGGTCTAAAAAGCATTTGTGAGGAAATTCACAATATTCCTTCAGGTTTTATTTTTAACCCTTAAAGGCTCTGTGTTTTGCCTACTTCCTGCAACTTTTGTTTCCTTCCAACAGTCCGTAAAACCCCAATATCTCCAAGGATTTAAGCAGAATCCCAGGTCAGAGATCTCCACCTCAGTGTCTGTGGTGCCACCCAACTGAAATGGAATTATTTCCATTTATTTTAAACAAAACCACACCCACCAGAAATCCCTACCAAAGCATGCCTCAATTAAGTGAAATAAGCTCGACAAGGAGGAATTTTACACTTGGAGTGGGAGATGTACATAATCTTCTGTTTATTGTCTCATCACTGCATTTCTTGAGCAAACGAACAAGGAGCAGGAGACCTCAAAGTCTGGCCAGCCAAGACCCTTCACTCACTCCCTCTTTCATATACCATGGCTACCCATAATATCCAAACATCACCATAACTGAGTGACTTTCTCAAGGAGGAGATCCAAACCAGAGAAGGTTTGCCCAGAAAGCAAATAACTCACAAGAGAGTTTGGACTGAGGAGGACAGGGCCAACAAAATTCATGAAAGAAATCACAAAAGCTCTCCCTTGCCTGGAGATCACTGCAACCCCCGAAGAGCTTTCAGATGCAGCCTCACCTAGAGCTCATCAGAGCAGGCTATTCTCCAGGTGACAAAGGCATTAGCAGACCACACTCCCCATCCTCTCATTGCTATTTCCAGCCCCTCCGGCAATGCTGGGAAGAGGAGGATTTAGAGATATTCTCATGAGAGCTTGCATGTTTTCAGGTAAGCAGTGTTCACACAGAATTGATTTGCAGTGCACTCAAAAGTAAAGGGAAAAAAAGAACCCAAAAAACCCCCATAATATGAGGAATTTAAATCCCCCTAGAAAACAGTAATTGCGTTGGTTACAAATTGATGTGATGTAATGCCTAGATGGAAAAGTTATCAGCAGATTATGAAAGAGAAGAAAAAAGTATTTCCAGTAGCCTATGTTGGTAACACTTGCTGCAGAGTATCCAGCAGCTTTTGCTTCAGAAGATTTTAAATTACTTCACAAAAGGTATTTCCAGAAATTCTTGCTTTTTTTCCTTAAAATCTATCCCCTCTGAGGTGCAAAGTGACCACAGTAAAGGGAGTGATTGGAGGTAAAAGAGGGATTGGTTCAAGGCAGACCAAGCTGGTACAGGTAGCAAGGAAGTCAGGAACATTCTCTCAAAAAATACCTGATAAAATCATGGTTTAACCCTGAGTGGAGCTACTTCTATCCTGCTCAGCTGCCAAAAGAAATAGAAAGAGCCAACAAGAGCTGCTGTAGTTTTAGCACAAAAATCTTCATCCTGGCAGACAGCATTTTCCAGCACAAATTCCCATGGAACAGGCTGATGTCCCCAGACATCTCACGAGAATTCTTGAGAAACATGCCCTTCCTTTGGGAAAAGGGGCTTTAAAAACATTGCAGACCTCAATGTGTGCACCTTCGTTGACTCAAAACATTTTCCTCTTACGTGACACTTTAAATTTTTTTCCACAGAAGCCTTAATTTCTGAAGCAGTGGAATTAGAAAGAGTGTAAATTTGGGAAATGGAGCCAAACCAGCTGCATTGTGCTGAGCCTGGGCAGAGGGGAACTGCAAGGTTCCACACGTGGGAGCCTTCCCAGCAAGGGCACGAACTCAGAATAGAGGTTCTGACCAGAACCAGCGCCAGGAACACGCGCTGCAGAGCATTTGAGGGCTAGAACTGAACACAGCTGCAACTTCCCAGAAAAATGAAGCAAGGAAATCGATTTTCCCAAATTAGAATGTGATTGGCACAGATATGCACAGGGTTCCTATCAATTCAGTATTAATTCCTATTAATTCAGTATTAACTTGGACCTGGGAAAGCTGTCACTGACACATCTGCACTCAATGCACTGAGAGGTGAACAGTGTAATATTTTATTTCGCTATCCCTAGTGAAAAATTTAAAATCAAGTTGTTAAGCATTTTCTTATGCTGCTGAAGAGGAGTGACTGCCAGCCTGCATTCCCCTTCATGGCACACCTGAAGTATTCATTACCATTTCTGAATGCTTTGGACACTTATTTTACACGTGCGATGGTAGTCTGGAGACAATTTGTAAACCAAAGGGCAATTTCTGCTTGTATTTAAAATATTTATTAAAAGCAATTATTTTAGACCATTAAGGATGTCACCTTGGGCAATTTATTCTGTTCAGCCACAGCCACGGAACAGGGGAATTCCCTCAGAGAATTGAGCACAACAGGAGTAAGGAATGCTTTACTGTACATGGCTAGGAGTTTCTTAAAACCAAAAAAGAAAACTGCACATATTCTGGCTTATGCTAACCTGCACTATTTCTTCTTTTATATAATGCAATTTTGTACTTGACCCAAATTGTCCCTTAAGTAGTTTTGCCAGCAGGTTGCATGAAGCTTCTGCTGCCACCCTTTGTTAAGTATTTTCTTGCCGTTTCTGTCGGGGAAACAGGTTTGTACATTCATGTTGGTGGGACTCCTGAGGAAAAACAATCACTGCATCACCCAGATTCAATCAGCATTGCCTTCAGAGGAGCTCCTGAAGCTGGAAGGCAGCAAAATGCCTTGTCCTTCCTTGTTGCCTGGCCTGCAGATTGTCTGACCCAATTTCTTCGTTCCTCCTAATGCTCTCCAAATCCTCCTTGACACCTGGATGAGCCCTTTCACTTGCCACTCAAGCAAACTATAATCTTGTGCTACCCCTGCAAGCTCTCTCAGGCTTCTGCTTCTCCCACTTGTCCAAATAGCTCCAATGTCACCCTGATTTTTCAGCCTCCCCCTTGTGTCTCAGTTTCATAGTTCTTAGGTTTTTTTCTCACACACCGGTGTTATAAATAGAAGCAATGTTTTCCTTAATTCAGGGTAGTTTACATTCTTGTTTTAGAGCTATGGACAGCTGATGGACAGTTGTCCTGACCAACGGGATGGGGAGAGGTGTCAACCTTCTCCCCCAGTCCCTGACCTTTGTAGAAATGCTATAAAAGTGGAATCAGATTTTGTAAACAGTTCATGCCTTCTCACCAAAGTGAGTGTGTGTGTGTCTGTGTGTCAAACAACACTCCAGACTAATCTAAAGACCCATGCAAAATGCACACAGATCACACACGCAGAGCTGGCCAAATTCAGGCGCACTCACAGGTTAAATCCTGCAGGTATGGACAGAATGTTGGTTTTGCCTGATTCACAACAGCCCAGCCCACAGGACATTTCCCACTGAACACTGACAAAACTGAGAGCACTGATGCGATGTTCCACTTCAGTCCAGCTTCTGGGAACCAGGGGAAGCTGACCCCACAGCCCCGTGGGAGCCCTTGGTGTGGTTTCTCTCTTTTTTTTGCTTTATTCCTAAGTATAAATTACCCTCATGATGCCTTGGGCTGGCCTGGAACAGAGACTGGACAGAGCTGGAGAATAAAGCAGGGATTTATTGAAAGGGCTTTAGGGTGCACCTTGGGCAGGACAAGAGCCTGGCCAGGGCTACACCCAAGGTGGACCCAAAATGGACAAATGGCCACGAGATCTTTTATTTTTATAAGTTTAGATCCATTTGCATATTGGGGTTTAATTGTCCAATTCCAGCTCCAGGTTGTGAGGTCCCATCCTTCTTGTTCCTCCCTCCAGCCCAGCCTTGTTTGTGCTTTTGGGCTGAAAGTTGTCCTTGGTGTGCAGCAGGAGAAGGATTTGTTTTGTGTCCCTGCTCTGTGCAGAGCTGAGTGACGCTGAGTGTGAGCTCAGAGCTGCACCCCTGGGCAGCACAGAGTCTCAAAATACATGAAACCTGAAACTTAAGGCATCACTCAAATTTCTGGCATAGATCAAACTTGTGGTCACGGTGGTAACACCCAACAGCTCAGCTGGAATGGTTGTGCTGAGGTTTAAATTACACCTAGCACGAAACAGGCTGGGAACTTTTGAAAATATCACAGCTCAGCAAACCTCCTGCACATGTGAAATTAGAAAGCCACATTGGTAGCTTCCCTTGCAGCTAATTGTAGGAGATATTGGGGTACACAGGACAGAGGGTTCTGTGCATTTAATTAGCACAGTCAGTTTGATAGCCAAGATGCCTTGGCAAGAAAAAACAGGGCTTTGAAGATTACAAGAAGATTGGATCAAGAGTGGCAACAGGAAAAGAAGATTGAATCAACTTCTACAAGCAAGAGACATTGTAAAATGTATAAGTTTGTTTGTGTGATGTTTAACCTAATCATTGTAGTAAAAAAATTTAAAAACTAGTAAATAGCATATAAGCATTCTAGCTTCCTAGAATAGCATGTAAGCATTTGGAAATCACAGTAAAAAACGGATTCTGATCGTGAATCAGTCTTCCCATCTCTCTCTGAATCACTGATAGCTAATCATAAAAGCCAAAATTGTATCTTGTACCAAAAAAGGGTGTCCTGAAATTTGAGGGTAATTTATACTTAGGAAAAAACCAAAAAAAAAAAAAAAAAAAAAAGGAGAGAAAGCTCCCAGAGGGCTGTGGGTCAGCTTCCCCCGGCTCACAGGAGATGGACTGAAGTGGCTCATGACATCAGTGCTGCTCTCCAGCCAAACCCCAGCTCCTGGGGCTGGCTCTGCTCAGCCCTTCCTGCCCTGGCAGGGCACAGGCAGCCCTCAGGCTCTCCAAATAGCTGATATCATCATGAGAAAACCCTGCCACCAGCGTGGAGCCTCAGAGCAGCGCTTCCGTCCAGGGCTTTGTGCGTGTCAGGCTGAGCTGGTGTGAAGGACTCGCGTGTCCAGGCTGGGTGGGGAAGGAAACAGCCTTGGAACAGCTCCTTGTCAATAGTGCAGCTCTCAGTGATGGCAGCACCGGGGGCAGCGTCCCCTTCTCCCCTTCCCCCTCCTCGTGGGCATCAGGGATTTAAACAACAAATAAAAGAGCTCAGAAGATTTGCAGATCGAATTCAACTTGTCCACCCTACATTAGCAGCATTTTTTTTTTCTCCCAGTAATGACCTTCCCCCCTCTTTCCATTCCCTCTTTCCTCTCCTACGTGTGAGATCACGGGGCCATTCACGAGCAATTCCTGAGAAGCACTGACACAGATTTTTGGGCACCCTGCTCGATAAATGCTCCTTCCTCGAAGTTCAGAGTGGCCAAGTTGCATGAGCCTGGCTTATACATCCCAAAAATCCTCACAGAGCAAAACAATATTGGCCTCCTTAGCCAATGCAGATTCATGAGTTTCTTAAATACCTGTCCTCGGGATGGTTTATTAAGCTTCTTTAAGCCAATTATTAATAAAGCTAATAATTGTTTCTCCTCACTGGCCATCCTTCTCTTCCTCTAGTTCCCAAGCACAGAGACCACCTTACCAGTCCCAAAGCATAAAGTTCACTGAATATCAGACTTGGAAACCAAAGCACTCGCATCTTGAGGATATTTCTACCAACTCAAAAGCAAACCCCTCTTTTACCGAGCAAATAAGGATAATTTAACGAGAAGTGTTCACAGGCGTGTGAGTGAATAAGGGATCTCATCCCCACCTGGCACGGGAAGTGTTGACAATGACAAACCAAATAAATGCATAAACCTCCAAAATCATCCTTTTAAGCACATCTTCACTTCCCACAACACTACTCCCGGCCTTTTAACGCCGGAGTGGTTTCCTCACCCCTTTGCCAAGAAAGCATGGCTATTCTGTGGATGCCCTGGGCTGTTAAACTGCTTTTAGCACCTGAGACACGCCAGTGCTGTTGGCAGGGTTTCCACGCCCAGCCCTTTCCCCTAACACGGCCATCACCCCGTTATCCCACCGGGATTATCTCCGAATCACATCCCAGCCGCTGCCCTCCGCAGGGTCTCCAGCTCACCGCTGGATTTTGGGGCACTTGGCACCTCTGGAATCTGCTCTGGATAGAGTTTCACTTCGTGGCTAGTCATAGTTATGCGTTTTATACACGTTACTCCCGTTATTATCTCATTTTTCTATGATAAAAACATCCAGGCAGGGCTGCTGCCCGCAGCAGTGATGTGGGGAGCTCTTTGGGACTGTATGGCAAAGGGATCCACAGGGCACGCCCAAGGAGGTGAGCTCCCTCCTCACAGGGCCCAGACTAAACTATCTTCACTTCTCTGCCCTCATTCGTCGCCATAAAAAGGGAGGAAGACACAGATTTTTAGCAGAATTCCATCAGTTTTTAACTAGCCATCGTAGCGTTCCTCACTGCTAGAAAATTCTGACTCGCTGGGGCTGGATTTTTTCATAGAGAAGGGAGCTCGTTCCCAGTGGGGGGTTTTAACAGCCTGGATGTAACTTCTGGGTCCCTGCAATTCTTCGGGAAGCCATTTAATAACATTTTAATAGGTGAAAGAGAAAGGTCTCCAGGATGCAAATTGATTTTATCCAGCCATAGAGGTTGAAGAGGTTCTCTCTTTGACACTGAAACCAATTACTCCAGGTGGCATTGTGTCAAAGTCAAGGTAGAGATTTGCAGAGGTTGATATTGTCCCATCCTAAATAGCCAATCAGTTTTTCAGCAGCTGTGAGGAGCCCTGCACAGAATGTACATATTTAAGAAATAAAGCACATTCTCCATTTCTCAAAAAATTACATATAAGCATGTCTGATCAGCCCCCTTCAAAGGAGAATATAATTGATATTAAAAGTGGTAACACATTGGGCTCAGATGGGTTCTGATCACACATTATCAAATATTTAAAACAAAAGGCTGTAGGCTCTTGTGCAAAAGAAATGCTGGGGGGAAAAGAGATGACAGTCTTTCCTTTTAAGTTTATACACAAACATATTTGGGTGAGTTATTACTTACTGTACTAAAAATATGCATCTGAGCAGTTGCAGATATTACAACAGAATTAAAAGAGAAAAGCTTCTGAGAAATTCAGGCTCAATTAAGCTCTTGTCATTCCTTTCAGTGGCAGGGGTCGCGTTACACCTGGGGTCAATGAACACAAAAAACCCCTGAACACATTCAGGAAAGGCGATTAAAAAATATTCAGAGACAAAATCCAAATGCATTTAAGTAGCGAGACACTAAACAAACTGCAGTAGCTGGCATATCAGAGACACAATTCATGGGATGTGTTACCAAGGAGATCATGTTAACAGGGAAGAAACAAGAGAGTAGGAGTGGAATTAGGTAACTATTCTCCCTGCCTGTCGAGTCAGTTGTGTTCGTGTAGATGGGAGGATAAATAATCTATTTTTAAAAAGCAGAGCTCTGTTTTAAATATAGAGACTGCAGGGCTGGAGCTTGAGCTGGGTGTAAGGGTTTGTCAAAGAAAACAGCCCAGGCAGGAGGCTTGGCTTGTTTGCTCTGCCCCTCCCCAAACACCGCTTATTGATGAGAAAAATGAGCACAAACGGCTTAACAAAAAGCAATTTCTGATAAGTAATAATGGATGCCTGGAGCTGCCAGCACTCCCTCCTGTCCCCAGAGTGAGAGCTGTAATATCAGTGTGCTCAGCCTCCAAACAACCAGCAGCTTCAGGTGCACTCCCAGCCCTCACGCTGCAGCAACGAAACGCTGAAATGTCTCAGTCCCTGCAGCTAATTATTAAATTACTGTACTCATCGAAAGACTGACAAAACAAAATGCCCTTCTGAAAGCTGACTGCTTGGAGATAATTTCAGCTTCAAATGGATACATCGTGCTTTTTTTTGTTTTTTTTTTTTTGGTACAGAAATTACCAGGAGCTATTTAGATTTAAGGAGAATTTCTCATCCAATAGGTGGTGCTAGCAAGTTCTCCAGTTATCTAAATAGCTGAGAGAAGTATTGCTAAAAAAAGGGGGAAAAGGGGAAAAAAACCCCAAACCCACTAAGAGGAACCAAACAACATTCTGCCAATAGCAGGGTTCTAAAGCACACTTATATTTATTAACTTGGAATTGTTGCTTTCCTCTGAAATGATCGAGTTTTTTCATTAAAAATTTCTCCAATGCCCTCATCCAAACTGCATCTGATAACACCAGCTCATGTGTGGCTGCATGATACCAGTGACCAGATATCCTACCTCCAAATTCCTGCTCTATTTCATATGTCCATCATTCCTTCGAGTGAAAGGGGATTTAATACTCCTACAAAAGTTCACAGTGATATTATATTCTCTCTTCCAAGGCACTGGATTTTTTTTCTAATCTTCCAATTATTGAACATGGGAACTGGCTTCTTAAGGAAGGCATGAAACATGAAAAACAGGTCCAAAACACCTATTTTTAGGTATCTTCTCATTTTTTTCATCTTCCCCTTCAAGAGATGAAAGGTTCACATTTATTCAGGTACATTTTCATGGGAGCTCTGTACCATAAGTGGGAAAAATAACTCTGGTTTTCATGAGATGAGAAACAGATGATAGAACGTCAAGGCAAGCCAGGTTGTGGCAAAATACTCTGTGAGGGATTGGATTAAAGCACCAAGACACACCAAACTTTGATGGCAGAAAGGATAAAAACTAAAAATAAAATTGATGATGTTGAAATACTTGCATTCAGAATATTTCAGCTTGTCATTAAATTAAAAAAAAATTAATCTAAAAAAATATTAAGTCTACAATACATACAGTGCAATATTTCAGATTTTTTTAAAAAATTCAGGTCCCAAAATATTTATTTTTGCTTTTTCATCTATTTGCATTGCGCAAAACCTTCTTCATATTTTTGCCCATTTTTATTATCTTGTCAACATCAGTTGGACACTAAGTACAGCTGCACAGAAGTCACTGAACTTCTTTGTGTGACTAAACTATAGCCTTCAGATACTACATTTGTAAATTAAATTGCCATTTCTCAGCTCTTTCATCATGAAATGGGGAAAATTCCTGAATTTTCTTGTGTACTAAGTAACAAATGGCACTAAGACAAAAGAAAGCACAATGCATATCACACAAAGTACTTTGATAATTCATTTCCCAAATGTCATTTATAGTGCTGCTTATTTATGATAATATTTCTTACGGTAAGAGTAAATGCCCTTGGGCATATTTTTATTGCTTAAGACTCCTTTGCTTTTAAAAGAGACCTCACTGCAGCACTCCACTGTTGAATTTTTGCTAAGTGTCAGGGAAACCACCATTTTTCTGCTGGGCAAATAAACAAAAAATTTGATTGCTAAGGTTTCTTGCATCTCTTAAGAGCACTCTGGCTTCCTACACTACTTTAGAGTCAGCTTCTCCTCAATATCTTTGAATCATTTGCATCATGAGCAGCAGGGATGAGATAAAGAAAAAAAAAAAAATTTAAAAATTAAATAAAATCTGTATTTCGCCCATGGCTGAAGCCTTCCCCACCTCAGTTCAGGGAGAAGAGAATATTTGCAGCAGCACTGAAAGCCAACATGTGGAAGTTGATTTAGGAGAGATCACGCCAGGGGAGTGATTTAGGAGAGAGGAATGCATTTCCCCGAGTTCCAGGGGTTGACATCCCAAACCTTGCAGAGAAGCACAGCTCATGACCATAAATAGGTTGAGTCCTGCAGTTTTCAAGCTGCTGCGGCTCAGTGCCAATGTTTAAGCACACGCTGGGGTCCAAAGGGGCCCTGTGCTCACTCCTCATCCCTGGGCATTCCCCACCCACGGCTCTCCTGCAGGTTTATCCTTCACCCTGACCTGCCTCTCCACATTAAAGGCAAGAAAAATGCAAGAGCACCTCCCTGGCAAGGTCCACAAATGATAACTGAGCCACAGTTTTGCTTTTATTGGCCCCATTATCTCCAAAGAAAACAAAAGCCCTGCAGAATTCAGCCTCTCCACGGCCCCAACATCCCAAATGTTGGGGTTTTGTTCAGCATTTCGTCAAGACTGCAGCACGCTCTGATGTGGCTGCACCGTTCTAGAAAAACATCTCAGCTGCTGAGCACCTCCATGGTCACTTCTGGGAGATGGTAATCAGTCCCCAACACCCTGGAGAGCCAAGGAACTGCCTCAGAGCCAGGAAAAGTTCATGCAAGGATCATAGACCATGCAAGAATCTGACTTAGCCTGCAAACACAGGAAGCAAGACCCAAAAATATGATTGCAAGCCAGGTGTATGTTGGTGAAAATGCAGAAATAGAGTCATTACCTTAAGTGCTCACAGTTTTGTTTTGTTTTTTAATTTTAAAGATACCAGACTTTTTTTTTTAAATGGAAAAACATAACCCACTCCTACTTGTCACAAGCAGAAAACCAGTGGATCCAAGAAATGCCAAATTCAACATATATTGCTCCTGGTTTGTTCCTTACTTCATTATTTGAGAGCTGTGGTGGCTCTACCTCTCCTCTGCCAAGTGGGCTGACACCTTTGGGATGTTCTTCACAGCCTGAAGCTGTTTGAGCAGCACTTCCAGACCAACGCCCTGAAAACAGGCTGGTGTTTGTACTGCTGAACAAAAAAGTTCAGCATTTATAGTGCCAGTCAGAAATCAAGGACACCAAAAGCTTTTGTCTACTACAGCAGAGCCTCCCTGCTCACCTCTGCTCGTTTGCTTTCCCTTCTGTCGGTCAAATGAACAGCAGAATCACCCAAACCTGAGAATTTCCTTTACACAAAACATCACCAGCAAAATACAAACAGACATTGTTATCATGTTATCAAAATACAACAGACATTTTCCCCTTTTATTTCTGAGTTATTGGTATCAAGAGTATTCCAGAGCCCATTCCTCTTGAAATTGTCAATGTTTTTCTTCTTTGGGTAAGGATAAAATATATCAAAATGTTTAGACTTCTGAACAGCACTCTTAACATGGAACCTATGAATGACCCTGACCTTAGAAAAGCAGGACAGAAAGAATGTGTTTGCAGTTACTAATGGGTTAATTAAAGTCAGAAATGGTGTTGAACCCCTTCTTTACAAAACGGTTTTAATAGTATTTTGCATAGAGCTCAATTAGCAAACTTAAAATAATTGGCAATGGATTCAGCCTCCTGTTTCACACCACAATAAATGCATCTACAGCTAGAGACACCTGCACCACATTACCTTAGATGCATTCAGATTTAGACTTAGCCAGAAACATTAGGCAGTCATGCTCTCAAACAGCCTAAAATCCCTGATTTCCATGACAAATCACAAAACTTACTGGTTGAAAAGATTTCTTTCAACCAGCAGAGACCCACATGATGATTGTCCTGCAGCCGGGCCACTGTGCGTGCCCTCCTTGCCCTCGGCACACCTCCTGCACAAACTGCACTCCTCTCGCAGCTCTTTATTGCTCAGGAGGCTCCTGTCTGCCAGGCACAGCTCCATCCATTCTGGTGCTGCTCTACAGAGCAGACACATTTACCACACAGTTATTCAAAGGTGCCGAGTTTTAATAAACCACATTTTTCAAACCAGTCCACTCTGTTAGATGGAAACCCTTTTAGCTCGCCTGGCAAGTTGACAAGCTGGCATCCCTTCATTTTAGGAAGTTACAAAGCTTTTGACCAGAGTTTAATTAAAATTGGCTATACTACATCCACTGCCCTGCAGTTTAGAGCACAATTTTGAGGTCAGCTACACCTTTCAGTGCCACCTTTTGGCAGTCACAGCTCCCCCAACCAGGCTCACAAAATGTTACTCGAGGCCTGCTGCCAGAGCCACTGGACAGCAGCAAATGGAGCTGTGCATTCAGCAGCATGTGCAGGGCCCTCTCTCCCCCTTCCATCCACGCTGCACACACCAGCAGCTGTGCTCGGAGCGTCCACTGTGCAAAGGAACACTGCACAGGAAAAACCAGCAGCTTTCCACAAGCCACACACGCACTGGAAATGCAGGTACGATAAAAGCAGTGCTAACAGCTATCAGCAATCTCAGTCAGAGAAACACAGGCGAGTCAGGGCTGTACTCACATCACGCAGAGGGGCTGTCTGAAGGGCAACAAGCTCAGCCTCGAGGAGAACCTTCCTCCTCAGGGAGCCTGTCTTTATGTCCCACCCTGCCCCAGCACGGAGTGGATTTCCTCCACAGCCCTGATGGGGGGATGAGGGACACCTGGGCAGCCCCTGATCCTCACCACAACCGTCTGGGGTCCTGTCCGGCACAGGAGCAGCCGCTCAGAGGTGATTAGCCCTAAGGAGAGCAACCTGTGCTGGCTCAGCAATGAGTGAGGTTTTGCAGGTAACACACCCCTCTCAAGGTGGCTCCAGTGGTTTTCTGATTCCCAGAACCAGAGAACTGAAGACAGGGATACCTGGGCAGCCCCTGATCCTCACCACAACCGTCTGGGGTCCTGTCCGGCACAGGAGCAGCCGCTCAGAGGTGATTAGCCCTAAGGAGAGCAACCTGTGCTGGCTAAATCAACCCCTGTGCATATTAGATCAACCCCTGTGCCTTTTCAGCCCAGCAATGAGTCAGGTTTTGCAGGTTACACACCCCTCTCAAGGCGGCTCCGGTGATTTTCTGTGATTCCCAGGACCAGAGCACTGAAGGCAGAGGTTTCTTCATCCTGGTTTTCAGTTCTTTTGCTGCTTTCCACGCTGTGCCACAGAAGGCAGCAAATGGACTTGCACTTTCATGTTTTCCTGGGCATCAAAGCTGGTGGTGGAGTAAAAACCTTGCGGAACAAAGATAACCTCAAAGGCTTTAGTAAGGGGCATTTCTGAGCACATGTGAATGCAAGGAAAAGTATACCTGAAGGAGAGAGTAGAGAGCTGGGCAGAGGTTTACTACAGCTTTGACAGCAAAGACAGAACCAGAGGAAAAGATGAACGTCACTGGCTCCCAGAAGAAAAGATCAGATCAAAGGAACAAAGCTGGTAGGGTGATGCTGCACAGCTCCTGCCACCTTCCCTGCCACAGCTGGGCCAGGGCTGTCCCTGCTACTCTCCAGCAGCTTTTTGTTCCTCTTTGTGGCAGCCACTGAGGAGACATGAAACACTCAGGCCTCAACTCCCCACGCTGGAGAGGCTCCAGGAAGCCTCAGCAAAGTCGATGCTGGTTTGAAAGAGGAGCTGTGTGGCAGGAAAACCCAAAGGTGCACGACTCCACTCCACTGGAGGGAGGAAGCCAGCTGCCAGGAAAGATCAATGAGGAATGAATTGTTTCCTCTCAGGGATGTTTACATTTTAAGCACCCTGCCCATAATGGAAGTGGCTGAAATTCAGGCTGACATATACCTTGGTGTGGGCTCAACATTTCTGAGCCTGAATTTCAGCTTGCTAACCATTGCCAGCTCCTTTCCCAAGGGAAAGCTGCCAACAGTTTCTCTTTCCAAAACATCTCTCTGCGTTTCTCAGCACAGGCTCAGCAAACAGTGTTCCCTTTGCCAGAACAACTGTCCCAGGGGTTGTTTCCTATTCCTGAACCAATGGAGAGCAGTGTCAGTGCCATGGACCAATAACAGACCTTTTTACACAGCATGTTCTAAAAGAAACTGTTGGGATTGTAAATAAAGCTTCTTTCTCTTCTGACAACTCTATGGAGTCAATCCATTTTGTGTCCTACTGTGACACTTTGGGAAGCAGCAATTCCTGACTCCACAGACTCACCCTGAGCCTCTGTGTTGACGACCTCATGAAACTGCAAATTTTCAGATCAGAAACGGAGCTTTTGCAGCTCCAGGGTGCTCAGGGCTGGGCTTGGAACTTGAAGCAGCTCTTTAGAATACATCTTGGGAAAAGATGGTACGCTGTTCTGTAGAATGACTGACGTAAGAAGGATAAGGAAAATTATCTGGCAGCTCCATCTTCCACAAAAAGAATTGTGTGTGCTCATGCAGGTGCAATTGCTGTGTGCAGGTGGGTGTAAAAATGCACAGTGACTGTGGGAATATGCAAGCAGGGAAGAAACAGATAAGAAAAAAATATCATTACTAGAAAAAAAAATCAATTTACAGATGTTTTTCCATAACATATCATTATTAAAGAACACAATACTCATGAAAAATAGGAAAAGCAAGTAGAAGTGCTAAAAGTACTAGATATGGAGGAATCATGAGATAAATCGAACGAGGAGCAATGGATCTCTTCCATCTCCTATTGCAACTCCAAGTTCTTTCACCATCCTAGATAAAAAAAAAAAGCTCATTGCCGTTGCAGAGACCACGGACTCAACAGTACGTGCAATATAATTAGAGCTAAATTTCAGGTTATGGATCAACAGCAATCAGGCCACAAAATGCAGATGCTCACTACTGGAACTACTGGAAGAAACAACTGGTAAGATTTTTGGAAGTCACATTCATACCCTCAGGAATCCATCCTCAGCCTTCGGGAGACTGAAACAACATCTAAACTGAAGTAAATCCGTAAATTGAGGATACAAATACACCCTTTAATGAACCCATATCCCGAATTCCAAATGACTGATCACGGAAGGGGACACACATGCTGGGTAAGGCTTTTTTGATATCCTGACAGCAAAAGTCCATCTGAGTCAGTCAACTAAAAATACAGCTTAGAAAATGAAAGAGGTGTGACTTACTGACAAGTCTTCTCACCCACTCTTTTATAGACTCAGAACATGATAGATGGAAAATGGAAAAACATTTGGGTAAATTGTAATTAGAACTCTGCACACAAATTAGCAATGGAAGAGGGAGGGATGAAATGCTCTGCAGCAGCTCAGGTCCCAGCTCAGGAAACACAGCAGGGGGAGAGGATGAGCCAGAAGAGATCCCCCCAAGGGATTCTCCTTCCCCTCCAGTGCCCACAGTCCTGCAGAGCTGGTCTGAACAGAAAATCTGTTTAGAATGTCAGGACTACAAAGGTGAAGCCTGAAGGACTAGATCTACTCAGATTCTCACACAATTATTTTTCCGTTCCCTTCTATTTTTTCTATTTTTGACAGCTTTTAAGATGGGTTTTCCAAAGCCACGGACTCCAGATCTTTTTAGACAACTTGAAAAATCTCCCTCTTACTGTCTGCTTTTCCTGGTTTAACAGGCATTTCAATTGTCTCAGGAGGAGGGCTAATAATTCAACTTATTTTGCTCAAAGTAACTAAAAAGCTGGTATCCACCTAAAAAAACTCAGGTGTGTCTGCTCAGTTTGAACATTTGGAGAGCTGTAATACCAAAGAGGACATTGTTTGTAAACTGTTTTGAAAGATGATGTTCTCATCCCAAATACCTAAATTAAATCTGATCTTTGCACAGCATACACAAGCACTAAAGAATTTCTTGTCTGTGGATTGAAGAGGTTCTTTGTTTGTTTGCTCTGCTTTTCTTAAGTTTTTATGGAGGCAGGAAATGTTTTTCTTTTCCAAATAACCTATTTGGAAAAGAATACAGTCCTGGCCCCCCAAATTCTACTTTTGCAAAGAAATCTAGTTCACCGAGGGTGGAATCAGGTCACCATGACAGTGAAAACTGTTCAGGAGGAGCTCACACAGGAGAACTGGAAAATTAGAATTCTATGCACAGAATCACATTGCTCCAGAGCTGTGTTAAAACAAGTGCACAGCACATACTTTGTGCTGGCAGGAATCAGGACAACTAACACAGCACAGATTTAAAGCAGCAGTGAAATGCACACAAGGCCAAAGGAAGATGAGGAAATTTGACAAATATATGAATATATATCCAAGTACATAACTTGGGAATGCTGCAGGGTGCAGAAGTCATTTTAAATGGTTCATCTGCCTTAGGGAGGGAGCCCTCCTACCTGCAGCCTTTGGTGCATGTCTGTACCTGGGCTGGCTGGTGCTGGGATCAGCTGGAAGCTGTCACACTCTCCTCAAACCTGTCTCCTCGTGCCCAAACCAGGCCGCAGACTCATCCCACCTGTCCCTGCAGCAGGTGAGCCTGGTCTTTTTAAAAAGGACTGTCTTATGAGCGACACAGTGGTGCTGCAGCGTGGCAAGAACAGGCAGAAAACACGGATTTACCTGAGACATGAACTGCCCTTGAGCCAGGGCCGGTGAGCTTTCCCAGCTCGCGATGCACACAGAGGAAAACGCAGCGTGGCAAGCTCAGCGTTCCCCCCTTGAACGCCAAGTGGGTTCAACCCCAGGCAAACCTTGAATGCATTTGGGTCAGCATTTTTCATTCCGGGCCAGAACGAACGAACAGCTCTTAAAATGCAGGGGAAAATGCATTCTCAGGGCATCGCAGAATATTTAGGTTGGAAGAGACCTTGGAGATCGAGTCCAACCTTCAAGCACCACCTTGCCAGCCAGACCTTGGCACTGAGTGCCACATCCAGGGGTGTGAGCACCTTGCACACCTGCAGGCATGGTGGCTACACTGCCTCCCTGGGATGTCCATTCCAAGGCTGAACAAGCCTTTCCCATGAAGTAATTCCTCCTGATGTGCAGCATAAACTTCCCTGGCGCAGCCCGGGGCTCTGTCCTGTCCCTGCTGCCGAGGAGAGGAACCTGACCCCACCTGGCTGCTCCCTCCTGTCAGGGAGCTGTAGACAGCAAAGGAGGAGTTTCCATCAGCTTTCTTTTTGTTGCCTGGTGGAAAAGCTTTAGAGCTGTCCCAGCAATACAGTTAAAGGCTCAAACAAATGGGAGAACCCAATTAATACCCAACGATATCAGCAAATATCTGAGAAAAGAGAGAAGTCCCATGAGTAGCTGGTCAGCGAATCCAGCACAAAAATCAATACACTACCAGCAACTGTGTGCTCCAGAAATTGCACACGACCTGCCAAGGCCTGGTGGTCAAAGGAATTTGAATTATATTTATGGTCCTCTAATAAGTATTCTATTCCACGTTGCAAGATTTCACACCAGTAAATGCAATTGCTCTTGCATATTTTTTGCCATACCTGTCCACCCTGAATGACAAACAAGAACCACCTCTCCAGCACTGTTGTACCTAAAAAGTTAAGGCTTTAATAGCTAAATGTTTCCAGCAATTGTTTGAAGATGTTAAAAAATGCTCACAATCGTTGCACTATTTATGTTTGGCGCTACCTGCTGAAGAGAAAACTCTTTTATTTTCATTTGATATCGGTGGGAACTCGTGCAAGCTGAGAAGTTGCTTCTTAGAGGTGTTTGTGGTGTTTCATGTCACATTCCAGGGATTAGAGCTCTGTGATGGATGCTCAGTGCACAACCAGAGAACAGGCTCTGAGTGTGCTGCAGACCAAGGCTAATCCCTGCAGAGGAGAGAGGCAGCAGATACCTCGGATATTTCAATTGTGAGGCATTAAATCAGCCCAGGAAATCAACAGCAAAAGGAAGATGTTCCTGTACAGTTCAACACAACAACAACAAAAAATCGTTTCAGATAACCCAGACTCAAAATTAAACATTCTGCTTTCTCTTCCAAAGAAAACAGCACACTGGTAACAGGGTTTTTGTGAAGGAAAATCTAAGTTTTTCAAAAGACAAGTTTTATTTCAAGTAATGTTTCTAGAAAATGTTGCAAAAATAATAACACAGACCAAAGAAATCCTCTTCATTTTCAAACTGCATGAAACTGTTGCAAAACCTAATCCTCTCAAGAGATATCCTGTTCCTAAAACCATAAAAAACAAATCACTTGTGTGACTCTCTCTAACAAAGAGAGTTTCTGAATTGGAAGCTGCAAGAGCAAGCATAATCAAAATTTCAGTTACATATCTCAAACTTTACTGTAAGCCGGATCAAACATACTTGATTTGCTGTCAGAAAAGTTCAGATGTGTGTCTTACACCATCCCAGCAACCTTAGGATGTGTTCTCAAAGCATGGTTTGAGAACTAAATTTGAAAGAGAGGGATGTGTGAGGTGCCCATTGCTGTATTGACAGGTGAGTGCCAAAGTAAGTGTCCACAAAATATGAAATATGAAACATTGCTGCTGAGACATCAAAATACAAAACCAAGCAGAAAGATGTCATGTATAGAAACAGGACTCAGCTAGCAAAACTGAACAAAAAAAATAATCAAGAGATTTTGCCGGGGGCATGTTACCAAAAGGCTTTTCCACAGTTGTGGCAATAGCTGTAATAAATATTCAAGGCATCCTTAAAGCTGCAGATACCAAGAGCCCTTTCATTTGCCATTCCTTATGCTCCCACTGGGAAAATGTCCATCTAATTTTGGCTTCACTCCTCTCACCCCAAAACAAAAACTGAACAAAATAATTTGTATTTTTCTGTATTTATCTGTGCTACATCTACCTTCTAGTTCTGCACCCACAGTTTTATAGGGCAAAAACCTTCTGTTCCTTCAGAAACAGATTCCTCTGAAAGACAGTCCTCAGAGGCATGAGATTAAAGTATGCTTAGAGAATTGCTTTTCTTGGTTTAAGTTCAACTTGGATTCCAGCTCAGTTCCCCTTCTGAAGAAAGGACACTTGAACCAAAGAAAACCCCAAATAAAGCTTGCTAGGAGCCGTTGTCTCTTCAGTTCAGACATCTTGACTTCAGAGTACTCACAAAAACAAGTTGTGCCAGACACTCTGGGTATAAACATTTCAAAATCAATCAAATCAGGGTTTACAATAGGAATCAGAACAATATTTAGCTAACAGCATTATGACCAGCCTAAAGGTTGACTGTGCATTTCATTTCATATTTAGCAGGTCCCTTAGCTAGCCTCACTTTTAGTGCAGAGGTAACAGGATCTTTTTTGCTGGTTAAATCTTAATATGCAACAAAGTAGAAGCACAGGAAAACAATTCCATCTTGGGGCTTCATGTACACAGCTCTGTTCAAAGAGAATTAAAGTGTGAGAAATCTACAGCCAGCTTTAATATTCTGAGGAGAAAGGGGAAAAGCCACAGAGCCACTGCAGCCTGAGGGGGGCAAACCTGCTCAGCTCCACGTGCAGCTGCAGACCCCCAGGCCAGTGGAGCATTATTTTATAACCAGAGTGTTTCCCATTTCTAAAAATATCTGGAATTTTTTTTTTTTTTTAAGCTAATTTCATAGAAAAGCCACGTCGGTGATGTAGGAGGTGTTGAATGCTAGTACAGAGCTAAACAAACATTTGGTAAATTGTGCTGTTCCTGATTATATTAACAGCACAACAAGTTCTCACCTGGATTCAGATTCGAGAGTCAAGGCACTTCATGACACACCACGGAATAAAGTTCCTTTACAAAGAATCAGTTCACAAAAATATGAAAACAGGGGAATGCAGGAAGGAAAGAAAATAGAACTGGGCAAGCCATCCAGCCAGTTTTTCAGCCATTAAGGAGACAGGAGCAGCCAGATTCTCCAGGAAAATGCCTTGGGAAGATGGGATAAGAGAAGGTTCACCATGGCTGTAAGACTTCATTATCACCCTCCCCTAGGTAAATGCAAAAGAAATGGAGATGTATTTTTAAGATATTCTCTTAAGTATTAAGAATAATATTTCACATCTCTTTCATCCCAAAGTGTTGAGATATTTAAAGATGATAAATTGAGCCATCACACCTTTGAGACGTAAGAGATCATTATTGGGTTTAGAATTGTTAATGAATATAAAATTATTGTGTCCAGGTGAGGAAGCCATGAGTGTGTTGAACTCAGTACATCTGCCCCTAGTTTCAATCAAAGCCAGGATTCCACTCAGTGCTGGAAGGCTGGAGGAGACTTTTACAATTCAACAGAGAAACCCCAGAAAAGAAAGGCTGGGCTCGACGTGTTCATTTGAGAAAGTATTAAATGAGGCAACCATGGCATGGTGTAGGGACAAGAAGATTCCTTGGGCAGCAAAACATTTTGGAGGCACAACCATTCGCATTGCCAACAAGAAATGAAATATTGTCTCAGAATGTGCAAGATGACCTCACAAATAAATGCAGTAAAATGTTTGTATTAACTTGTTTAGGATTCTGTTTGGAGATTAGCAATTTGCCCAGTATGGGCTCAGCTTTTGACAAGTTTTTCCACACAAACACACGTTGCTAGTGACATAAACATGCTAAGCTCCTTTAGTTAGAAATTACACATTTCATTTTTATTATAGTGACTAACACCCCTAGCCTATAAAAAATAAAATCAAATGAAGAAGTAACTCACTCCAAATGCAGTAGGTATTGTGGAATTCCATGAAATATATTACATTTCAGAAATAAATCAAAATAGGAGGCTGCATGTGCCCTTTATTATTCGAGATTTGCTTTCTTAAAGAAATCTGAAGCCTTGTGCAGCCTCTCAGATTTATGCTCTAAGAGCTGTGAAAGCTTCAGTATTCTATGGAAGAATGACAAAATGTCACTTGATCAGTCATCTAATAATTTTTAAATCTGAAATCATATTTTAAGTTATTTCCCAATTCTTAACCTTACTAAAAAGAAGATGCTTTACCTGTTAAATTATGAGATTATCTGCAAACAATCCACTTCATTTGACTAACTACAATAATTTAGTGACCTTGTCCCTATTTTAAATTACAGTTTTCAATTATTGAGACGTCACAAACCAGGGTGAGCTGCCTGGGTAGCTCTGACAGCAGCTTTGACTGCATAATAAACCAAGCCACTGCAAAAACATCTTTATCCTAAAAATGTCAAAGAGGAGAAACTGAAAATGCTGTTAAGTCTCATAGTCCAATGATGAGTGTTGAACAATGACACAAATTCTACTTATAGAACATATGGCAATAACTAATTCATGGGCAGATCAAAAAAAAAAAAAAAATCCACCCAAAAGATACATTCAAAACAAAGCCATCAGCAAATATATTAAAATAAAACTATATAATATTCTCTCTCATTTCTCTTTTGAGAGTTTCTCTTCTCTGCCTAGACAGCCACTGACAGACTCACACGACGACAAGGCAAGTGGATGCCACAATCAGAAACTTCAGGTGACTTCCAGAGCAATTCGTAATTTCCAAACTAAAGTGTCCAGGGCAGAGCTAAATTTTACCTCCCCACTCAACCACCACCAAGACATCCTATCTCCCCGATAATTAATACTTTTTCATCATGATTTCATGGTTTCTAAATCATCGGATTGCAGTACCTCCATGGTCAAACCGAGTTTAAACAACAGGTAAGGGAGAAGGAGGTGTGGGGCAGAACAGAAAAAGCACATAAGGAAAAAGCCAGCTCCTAATCAGAGGAGCAGAGCTCAAAGGGTCTATAATCTCCCTGTCTGAGCTGTCATGAATAGGGCTCTGAAATCTCTGTGATAAGATTATGTTTCCTGACAAAAAGAAAAAAAAATCCTTTAGATACACTCTGCAGATGAAAGTGGAGCAATTCTTCTATAAGTATTGATAATATTTTAAAAATACTCCACAATGAGAGGCATTCAATGCTCTTTTCAAATGATTTCTCACTCCTTTACAGAAGAAACTGAAATAAAAGATTGGCAGGATAGAAAAAAAATTAGGATGGAAAGAAGAAAATCTGCAAGTCGTCACTGCACGAGTGACTCACAGATTATCCTTCCATTTTTTGACTCTCTTCCATAAAATGTGGCAGAAGAAACATTGCAAAGCAAAAGAGCAGAGGGCTGAGCATGTCAGACAGCTGAAATTAAAGGAGGGGTCAGCAGCATTTCCAGGCTGCCGTGCCAAAGTGCAATTTCCTTTCCCATGGGCCAGAAGAAATCCCACAGTAAGTGGAAGATGAGAAGGAGGGAAAGGAAAAGAGAGCTGAGGAAAACGCCCTTAGGAGTGATACACCCAGGCAAAAGGGTGCAGGGTGGCAAAGTGTGGGCTCAATATTTCTGAGCCTGAATTTCAGCTCGCTAACCATTGCTAGCTCCTTTCCCAAGGGAAAGCTGCCAACAGTTTCTCTTTCCAAAACATCTCTCTCCGTTTCTCAGCACAGGCTCAGCAAACAGTGTTCCCTTTGCCAGAACAACTGTCCCAGGGGTTGTTTCCTGTTCCTGACCCAATGGAGAGCAGTGTCAGTGCCATGGAGCAATAACAGACCTTTTTACACAGTGTGTTCTAAAAGAAACTGTTGGAATTGTAAATAAAGCTTCTTTCTCTTCTGACAGCTCTATGGAGTCAATCCATTCCGTGTCCTACCGTGACAGCAAAGAGGACAGGAGGAGATTTGTCTGCAGAGAAACTTTCCGAGGCTTTAAGGAGGGCAGTTCCTAGAGGAGAGGGACAAAATGAGGCAGAGGGAAGTGACACCTGGTCACCCCAAGGAGGCATCCGCAAGTTAACAACTCAGAAGTTTTCAGGTAAGGCAGAGAAAGGCATGAGGTGGAAATGGCAGAGACAGGTGAAGTCACAAAGAAGTTGTTGAATTAGAGGAAGAGGAGGGGCAGAAGAGGTGGGCAGTATGAGGGCAAGGTGGATGGTTGACATTCTCCTTTCTGATCTGTGACAGCAGCTGAGCGCACACACAGGCTGCTGGTCTGGTCTGCTTGATTTCTTTCAGGCCACATCATGAAACAAGTAATAATCCCTGTTACTATCTCTCTGAATTAGCATTCCCCCAGGGCATTTACATTTCTTCTGCATACTGAAGTAATTTTGCTCACTGCTTGCTCTCCAACGAGCTCACTGGCTGGAGCCCTGCGTCACTCTCAGCATTCTGAGTGCACGAGCATTTAATTCTAGGCTGTCCTTACCCTGAAAGGTGATTTTGCTTGAAGATCTAAGTCAAGTCTCACCAAACTCACTTAGCATTTCGATCACTAACAATAGGGAAAATAATAAAGTTTGTGCGCCTTTGCAGGATTAAATCTATGCTTATATTCCTGGTGAGAGAAGTGAAGACAGCAAACAAACACATATATATTCAGTTCTTCGGGAAGGGAATAAAAGGTTGATTGGACCTCAAAGAATGAAGCCTCGAGAGTCCTGGCTTAGCAGAAAGAATCCACCTTGGCTCTGCGAGGTGGATTTCAGCAGGGCAGAACTAGGCAGGCAGAAAGAGAAATTACAGCCTGGATCCTGGCAAGAAGGAGGGGATGCACATCACAAAAGTGCTTTTTAGCACCGACATTCACAGGTCGTTTGTGCCTGATGCCCCTCACCCGTGCAGTAAATGAGATTTGGGGCAGTGAGGTGTGCACCCACCCTCTGGCTGAGCGGTGCCCTGCTCATTTTGGGTGGCAGAGCTGGATTAGAAGTTGATATTTCTTCACATTTCTCCCACGTGGGAAACTTGCTGCCTGTTTAGGATTGGATTTTCAAACAGCTGATTCGAAAAGCTTTCCTTAGAAAACAACAGCACGCAACCACTTATTTTTCTGAAAGCGGCAAACTCTCCCTAATAGTGAGGATTCCCCGAAAGTTCTCAAGCAGAAAAATCTTCCATGTGTTTGCAGGGCTCTGGCCATTCTTCATTTCTTTCAAGACAAGCTTCAATATTGCAGTGACCTAATTTCAGGCAGTTTTGTTTGAAAATGCTGGAAAGTATGACTTACCTGAACTCACGGAGCAATTAAAATATTAGCTTGGGTTTCGGTTAAAGGGGAAATATTCCCTATTTCCCTTAAAAAAAAAAAAAAAAAAAAAAAAAAAAAAAAACCCACAACAATTTTTTATGTTATTATGTTNGTGTGTGTGAAAAGGGGAAAAATTCCCTTTTTCCCTAAAAAAAAAAAAAAAAAAAAAAACAAAAAAAAACCCACAACAATTTTTTATGTTATTATGTTAACCCATGACATGAATATTTACATTTCTCACATTTCTTGCCCTGGAACACAGAACTCCTCCCCGCAGAGTAAAATACATTTCCCCATCTGTCCCTTTAACTCTTCGATGGAAGCTATCCCACTGCTGACAACCAGCGCACCAAAACCGCCGCGGAAAAGAATTTCTGCCATTTTGTTTTGTAGGCTGGAATCAATGTAACAGCATAAGCCACTTATCCTTTAATCTTCTTTTCATCCTAGCAGAAGGCTCAGGAGGATACCATCCTTGGGCGGGCTGGGCAGCAGCCGGCTCCCATCAGAGCAGGAGGCCTTTTCTTCTCTCCAGAGCTGTGCTTGGAGCAAGGACGAGCTGGGAGCATCCGTGTCTCAATCCAGAGCAGGAGTAGGAGCAATTACCTGTAGTCATTCCCACCAGGAAAGCGGGCCAGCATTTTGTGCGCCGTTCAGTTTTGTTCCATGGTGGCAGCTAATATCTGTTCTTTGCCTGCAGAGCTGGGAGAATGGAAAACTACTGTGCTATGATAATATTTCCCTTTGTGTTCTGTGGCACACCTTATTTTCCTCCATCAGGTGCAGCTCCAGAGCACAGCAGCTGTCCCGTCACTTGGGGGCGGAAAGCAGAATGAGATAAAGAAGGGCTGGTGGTAGTTTTGTAACAACACTGAGAACCTATGGGTTCAATCCCCCTTGCCCTGATGTTTTCAGCTTCTCTTCTGTTTCACAGTCTTCACGGTTTGGGTTTTTTCTCATGTTCTGGTGTTGTAAACAGTAGCAGATGTTTTCATAATTTCAAGGTAATTTACATTCTTGTTTTAGAGCTATGGACAGCTGATGGACAGTTGTCTTGACCAATGGGATGGGGAGAGGTGTCAACCTTCTCCCCCAGTCCCTGGCCTTTGTAGAAATACTATAAAATGGAGTCAGATCCTTTTAAATAAACTTAATTCGTGCCTTCTCACCAAAGCGTGCGTCTGTGTGACGAACAGCGTCAAAACCCCACTTTTTTTTCCACTGTCTGCAGGAGAAATTTTTCTAACACAACAGAAGAGGATCAGTAGGTCAGAGCATTTGATGCTCAGGCCCCTACCCCTCCCCTGTAGGAAGTTCTGCTGTAAATTCAGATGAAATTTAATCTGTTTTCCTGGATCAAAGCATCCCAACTCTGTACATGATGTAAAGTGCTCTAGCAGACTGATCCCTGGTTCAGACCCCACGCTCCCTTTGGGATTTGAAATCCTCAGGACACACAGGCAGATCAGAGCTGCTGATGTGAGAAAAATCTCTTTAACATGAACCAAAACCACCCCTGAGAAGTGTGGCAAGAGGGGAAAGGGTGGGCAGAGTATTTGTTTCAAACCTGCACTGCTCCTCAGGACCTAAATGCCAAGGCAAAGCCCCCTTCCATTTGGGCTTTAATGGAGTAATTAAAAATGAAGAAGTAACGCTGAAATAAATACTTAAGCAATGGGAGTGGGCCTGGAATGGATGTGGAACACAGAGAGAACACACAGAGCCAGGAAAAGAGGGGCTTGGCTCTGCAGGGATGTATTTACGTTACATGCTTTATATACATCACTTTACTCTAAGGTATGGCTCACTTATTTTGTCTGTCACAGTGTAGAAGTGAACTCAGACTTTCTTTTTTTGGTCACATTTTTTCGTCTGAAAAATTACTACCTGAGGAGATGCATACAAAGTTTTACAAATATTTATCCTGCATCATTTTAGGATCAGCAAAGAGAAACTTCCACAACCTGAAAGTCTACCCAGCTGTTAAAATCCCCTGAATATGATAATGGGAATATTATTTTCCCAGTCTGGTATGCAGCAATTTTCAGTCCTGTTGGTTTTCCAACTTGTTCTTTTCCTGTCCAACAAGGCCGTAACATTTACTGAGGGCATTCAACCCTGATGGGCTAAGACACTGTGGTATGTGAGAGCTAAATTATTTGGCTTAGTAATTCCCAGGACCACAAATCACTCCCAAAACTAACTGGTGAAATATTTTCAAAGAGATATCCATAAAAAAAAAAAAAAAAAAAGAGAGAGAATCTATAGAAAATATTCCTATTTGAAAAAAAATTCTTGTTTGAAAAATAATTTTGATGTTTGAAAAAAAGTCTTTTTACCCTTAGAGACATTCAATTAATTATTTTCAGAAATAACTAGAGCAACAAAGTGAACAAGTAATTGTTAATAAATGAGGTCAAGTTGGCCTTTTATTTGTATATTAAAATGTTAGTCAAGACTCCTGTTATCAGATTTTATGAAGGGACAAAAGCTCATGTAAATGGGATTTTTATACTCTCCAAAGATTGGCAGTGATTCTGCAGGATGGGGAAAATGTAATTCAATTGATACAGTGCTTAACACAGCCCTTCATATACTCCAACAATTCAACAGAAAATTCAACCATTTAAAAAATCTTTTTAAATCAGCTCACACATGGTAATGTCATTAACGAGGTTACTGGAGGTGTGGATGCGAGTTCCCTTCAAAGCAGGAGGGTGAGATGAATTCTGGGTGTGAAAGTCCAGCATAAAGCTTGAGCCCTAACAGATTAATATTTATTAATATATATAATTAATGCTATTAGCGTTTAGCTGTAATGTGAGTGTTGGAAGTGGGCAGGGTGTGATGCACAGGCCTCAGGCTGGCTGAGGACATTCTCGAAGTCAGAGTTCCACTTGTGTTTGACTCATCAAACAACCTGCAAGAGCCTGAAAACAATATTTTCAGAAAGCTGAGCTTAACTTCTCTGCTCTGCCATCAAGCCTATGCTCAACACAACACATCTGAGTCATTCTGTTTACAGAGCACAAGCAAATCACCGAGCAAAGGACAGCCTGGAAAATAGAACAGCTTGGAAACCCTTATTAAAGTAACACCAAATGGAAATTTGCACTTAGCACTGTAACACAACCTTCAAAGAGGGAGAAAAGAGAGGGAAACAGCAGAGGACCAGCTGTGAAAGAATAAGCTCTGTTTCCATTCCAGATGAGGTTTTCTTATCTAAGTTGTCTGGTCTACACCAAATGCACCGAGAGCTTAAAGATCTCTAGATATTAGAAAACCTACTTGCCAGAATTACACCTTGAGAGTAAAAAAGGAGATTTAATAATAATTTAAGGCAGATAAACTCATTAAATGTGCAGCCAGGAAGGGCAGAGTGAAAAGAGCAGCATGCAACAATGCATGCCGGTAAAGAGGGAAGAAATCTTTCTAATCCAAATCCATAATTCTGATCCAAATGGAGTCAGGCCTGTAGCTCAACTCACTGCATTTGGGAGTAGAGGATTGCCAGGTATTACTTACTGCAGACATGAATACAAAGAGAAGGAACTATACAACTCCTAACACCATTTGAAAACTAAAATTCAGTCAATTTAAGAGAAAGTGAATTTCTGAAGTGAAATATATTTTTTTTTCTTACTCTTTCTATACTAAACTTGAGGAATTTATTCATCACACAGGGAAGCTGAAGGACAAGATGAGTTGCATAACTTGATCAACAACATCTGGAACAACTCAAGCTGTGATTGGTGTCCAAAATGCACTTCTGTGGGAATGAGAGGTTCCTCATTCCTCACCCCAAAAGATCCCTGCATGCCTTGAATGCTGGTGGAGTTCTGGGGTTTGTTTTGCTCTTCTGATGCCACAGATGATCAGCATTCCTGGGTAAAAACTTGAGGAGCCAACAACACGGGTCAAGGTAGCAAATCCAACCATACCCTCCCTATGTTCTTCAGAAATTCTTCCTAATTCCTACAAAGTAACTGAAAATTAAAACATAAAGGAGAAACAGGAGCCTGGCACTGGATTCAGTCGTTGTTTGCTCATCTAAAACCAGCTAACCCTACTCTTCTTTACATTTTCCAGTGCTGCAGGAAGACTTTTTTTCTATTTTTTAGAAAGCCTAGGATGACATTCAAAGGAATGTGACCAACAGACAACACATTCCAGATGTGGGGAGCACACAGTGCAGGAGGGATGCTAATCATGGCCAAGGTAATTTGTGCTATTTTCAGATATGTCCTGGGCATATTTTTCATCCTGGTCCTTGCTCGGGGTGTTTATTTGGGAGTGCGCCAGGTGCATATTAACTATGGATAGAGTCCTTCCAAGCTATTGTGCCAAAGCAGCAGCTTGTTTCAGCTTTCATTTCACTGCTTTTATTGGTACTGGTGGTGATAGGAGTAAAAGTCAGTGAAATGGCACAAGCCATTGCTTAGGAGGCTCCTGTACATTTTAAATTCTGCAGGGGTTCAGGAGGACAGACGTGGAAGGACAAAGGCTGTTTACAAGTTGCTGGGATCACAAATTCCCACTGAGGTTCCAATTTCCAGCGCAGTTAAGAGACAAACCCTGCTTTTCAGAAAGGAGCTTAAATTTCCAGGTCAAACAGGTGCCAAAGCAGAAGCTGGGCCAAAAAAATAATCAGCTTGCCACAAAAATGCCCCCATGTCCTAACTGTCCCAAAGGAGTGCTTGTTAGTTGGTATGAGCACGTACCTTTTGAGAGCAGAAAAGTTTATGAGAAATGTTTATTTTTGGACTCTGGAAAGGGCTCCATATCCCTTCCTATTTCTCTGTGTCCTGACCAAACATTTTCCTTCCTCCTGAGAGAAACAGTGGCACTTTCTTACTGAAGTAAAAATGTATTTGAAATTTCTTAGATGCCTTCCCATTTTGGAGAACCAGAACCAGCTATAGAGCCCGTGGTGTTGACAGAAGGAACTGTTCATCCTCCCTGCACATCACTTCTACATCGTGTTTAAACACAGGTGAACTTTCCTAACATCACAAGACACTTTCTTCCATCTAACCAGAAGAGCTAGGAAGTATAAATTCCATTTAATGGAAGCTCCTCCTCTTTCTTCCTTTTGTTGTGGTTGTTTTTTGGTCTCTGATCAGAACAAGGCACAGCCCCTTCCTGCAGAGACTCTTGTGATAATAGAGATCACGCACCTACACGGTTTAAGTACCCAGTCCTTAGCAGACAGAGATGGAACCTGAGTAAGTGATTTCCCCTTTCTCCTATCTGGAAGCTCCTCCACAAGGGTTTTCCAACACAGATATAAATTCAGACGGACAAAAGTGAAACAAGATTTATGTCAAGGGAACATATGGCTCCCACATCCCCCATCAAGGTTTGGTTTTAGCAGCTGGGAGAGCTGAATTCCTGCTCAGAGAGCTGGATTAACCTTAATTTTCTGCGTCATTTTCTGCCTCTAAGTCAAAAAGAGTGTTCAGTAGCCAGCAAAGAAAAGGCGAAAACCCATAAATAGTCCTGGGTTTTACACTCATAAATGCAATTAGAATTTCAATTTAAAACAAAGGAACGGAATAATTTTAGTTTCTTCAAAAAAAACCAAATCATAGTTTGTCCATAAAATTCCTCCTCCACAATATCCTGAAAGCAGAAGAAGCCAAAGACTTTTAAAAATGGCTGGGTATGAAGCTGTGTGTTCCTCTGCTTCAGTGCCCTGACGTTTCCAGTCCTTGGAACTGGAAGCTCATTGGACTGGGAGCTCATTTTCATGAATTCTTACTGAACGTTTTTGTTAGAGCTGGCAAAGTGCTTCGAGCACCCAGCCCAGTTTGAGACCTGTTTTATCACTTATTGGAGGGGCGTGCTTTTGATGCCCAAACAGCCCATGGGTGCAGAACCCCGAGTATCTAAAGAGAGGAGGCAGCCAGGCACTGGCACTCGAGCCATAAGATAAACTGGACTGACTTCCAGAGCATTTTATCCTTTGGCAGCAGAATAATCAGCTTTCCAACATAACATACCGGGGTAAGACAGAGTCAGAGAGCTGCATTAGCTGCCCAACAAGGAAATTGCTTTTAATGACATTGTCTTTAATTGTCTCTTAATGTGCATTTTACACCACTGCTCTCTGTTGAACAGAACCCAAATTTTTTATGGGTGTGCAATGGCCCTTCCAAATCCACGGATATGAGGTGGTGTCTCATTTAACTGGTGTGGTTTGTGCTCCTGGAGCAGCTCCTGCTTTTACTGCAGCCTCTTCTCCCACTTCACCAGAAAGTTCTGACTGGCCACAACAGGCAACCAAATGAAGGTGGGGACCTGATAAGGTGAAAATCTTAAAATGAAAAATTTTTGCCAAATTCAGCACTAATATATTTTACAGTAGTCTGAATCTAGGTTGTTTTGGGTTACTGTTGCCCCAGATTTCAATAATTTATTTCATTTTCTCTCTCCTCTGGTGAGATCAGATTTGGAAAACCCACTACTACAGCTGACATGTGTAGCAGGGACATGTTTCGGGACATAGGGTAAAGGGTCTTCATTTTTGGAAAGAGGGAATTTAAATGTCTTTTTATTATTTTTTCATCAATTAAATTCCACGTAAGGAAAAACAATTTTAATATAAGGGGAAAAAACAAAAACAGATTAAAAAATCCAGAAAAAACCCCAACAAACAAACAAAAAAACACACAAAAACCCCCCAACTTTCAAACTTTCCTCATCCGAAGAATGCAAACTGAGTAAGAGAAAGTAATTAATTTTCCCAGCTTTAAAATTTTGCCCTAGATATTTTTCATTGTCCAATTCTGGGCAGTTACCCTTCCCTGCTGCCAAATCCTTAACCTTAATTTTCTACTTCATTTTCTGCTTCTTAGTCAAAAAGAGTGTTTGGTAGCCAACGAGGAAAAGGTGAAAACCCATAAATAGTCCTGGGTTTTATACTTTAAAACGCAATTAGAATTTCAATGTAAAACAAATTAATGGACTAATTTCAGTTTCTGCAAATAAAGCAAATCATGGTTTGTCCCAAAAATTCCAACTTCAAAATATCTTGAAGGCAGAAGAAGCCAAAGACTTAAAAAAATTAAAATTGATTGCAAGATTCCTTCTTCTTTGAAGCATTACCACCAACTTTCTTAGCAGACAGGACCAATCATTTTGATTCTTCTGCTCCTTATTTTCAAAATAGAAGCAATTATATTAATTTGCCAAACCAGGATGGGATATGGCTTTTTATATTAAAGACAGTGCAGTACTTGAGGAAGTATTTTTTGAAGTCAAGCTACTGGACATTAACAGATAATTTGAAGAGCTGCAAATCAGTGTCATCTTCATTAAAAGGAGGACTAAGAAAAATGTTGGTATTACTCTGCTATGTGTTTCCATAACCAGATTTCTGAAAATAAGCTTCTGACTCATGTTTAAATATTTAGAAAGGCAGAGTGGTTTTAAAAAGCCCTGATCTCAGTAGCTACCCACCTGGGACGATGAAAGATGGAGAAGCCTAATTTTCATCACACCTTTAAACTTTACTTAAGGCCCGGCCCTAGATACTCTTCTAATTATATCGCTCGAATTTCCCATCGTCTGAGCGCCTCAAATATTTGACTTTGCAGAGTAGTGCAGATGGACCAGTTTGCCTTTTCCCCCTCGGTGGCCGTGGCAGTGGAGGAGAGGAACCATCTGCCATTACCCCTTGCCTCACTCCCCTTCCATAAATGTTCCATAAATGTTCCATAAACGTTCCATAAATGTTCCATAAATGTTCTGGGATCGGAGCACACAGGAGCCTGAGTGGAGGAAGGGCTCCAGCTTTGTTGCAAGTTAAAGGAAAATGTTCTTGCTCAGGAAGATGTTCTTGCTCCTTGGGCATGGCGTGGGGAAAGGCTCCCTGGAAGCAGATCGGAGAGATTCCAGGCATTCCTGCACCATCACTGAAGCTGGCTCTGCTCACTCAGCACGGGCCTGGGCTAAAGGTGGGTGGCAGAGAACACCAGGAGCCTGAATTCTTATTTTGCACAAAGGGAATGGCGCTACGGCGAGTGAGATTAGAGAGTGCTCAGCAAAAACAATCCGAGGAGGGATGCAGAATGCGTGGATGATCGTCCCCAAATGGAGGCTCTGCCTGAGCCATTTTAGGTGCTTTTAGGTTTCAAAATAGCTCAGGAGTGCTAAAGTCTAAATCTGAATTTTTTGGAGAGGATTGTAGGAACCAAGCCTCGGTGAGTGAGGGATGCCCCAGTAAAATCTGAGAAGGGGAACACTCAGGGCCTTGTTCAAAGATGAATTTTAAAGAAGATTTCTGTATTTTGATGGTCTTTATTTTTGCACTGAATTTCAATGGCAAATGCCTTTCTGAAAAATCAAAGGAAGATGAGGATAGATGAATCCAAAATAAACAGAGAACTCTTACTTGATTGTGAAAAGAACACAGATAGCTGAAGGCAGAATCTGTACCTAAATTATTGGGACCTCGAAGTTTTAATTAATACTGTCACAGGCTCCACGGTCGAGCAAAACAAAAACTATTGGAGGGTTTGAGGACTGTGCCCGATATCCAGGCACACATTAGCTCAGCAACAAAGACAGCAAAGGCAGCTCTGCATAATGAAGCATCTCCACATCAATGTGATGCCCTGTCATACCATCCTGCACAAAAGCAAAAGCCAATCAATTCACAGTGAGCGTGAACAGGACAGGTTTGGAAAGCTCACAGGAAATGCTTTGGGACAGATCCCCCATCACCAAGCTGCTCTTTTACTCAGGACAGCATTTAGACAAGGAAAGCACCAGCAGGCCACAAGTGCCCTGGCCAGCATCCAGCCAGGCAGGGCTCCGAGGTGCTGCGAGCAGAGGGGAGGGAAATGAGTGGTGTTGGTCGCCCAGCGTGTGAGCCCTTACAAATCCCAGCTAACCCCTGTTAGAGCAGCCAGGGAGCTCTGTTAAACAGCCAGGGAGCTCTGTTAAACAGCCAGGGAGCTCTGTTAAACAGCCAGGGAGCTCTGTTAAACAGCCAGGGAGCTGCTGCTCTCTGCCAAGGTTGCCACCGAGGCAGGGGCACGCAGAGTCCCACAGCATCATCGGCTCAGGAGGACACAGGGTGGGGAGAGGCCCTGCAGGGACACGCACAGAGGAGCTCCCTCCTCACCTGAGCACTTGGGCAGGGGCCAGCAGCAGCAGAAGGGAGGGCACTCAGCCTACAGTTCACAGACCAGCTGCTTTTTCTACTCTTGGTCTGGCTAAACCGACTTGAACTGCTTTTTTTCGATATCTCACATTATCACATCAGCATGTTCTCCTTTTTCCTTGTCCTGAGCTGCTCCAGGCTTCTCTGAGGGAGAAGGAGGAGTGCTGCATATTGTCAGGGCCACCACTGCCCCAAGAATGGTGTAGGTGATGCTTTTTCCCTTTGCCTTCCAAAGCCTGGGAAGCTGGGTGCAGAACAGAGAGGAACTGGATTGTCGCCTTCTCCTGCTATAATGCAGCCCACCCAGGAAGGGACAAAAGCTGCAGAGATCACACACAGGCCACAGGGCACAGGGTGGGATGGCCATGGGAAACACATGGGCAGTCAGTGCTTCCTGCTGCCTTTCCACAAAGAGTGAAGTTGACCTGAATATTTCTCATCAGTCCAGTTCAGTAAATCTGCTTTTCACTCGCGATCCATTCAAAACCTTCCCTTCAAATATCACCAGCGAGCGCCTCAGCTCTGGTCCAAAGGGCACTTTGCAGGCAGACCTCACTGTGCTCTTCTCAACACCATCAGATCCCAACACAGCCGATTACTGGCCCCAGAGCGGGCAGGAATCCTGCTGCTGCAGCTGATCCCAGCCAACAGCTTTCCAAAGAGCAGGAGAACCTTTGCAGGGAAGGCCAACAGGCAAAGTTGTCACCTTGATTTTTCAGCCCTCTCTTGTGTTTCATAGTTTCACAGTTTCATAGTTCTTAGGTTGTTTCTCATACACGGGTGTTATAAATAGAAGCAATGTTTTTGTTAGTTCAAGGTAGTTTACATTCTTTATTTTAGAGCTATGGACAGCTGATGGACAGTTGTCTTGACCAACGGGATGGGGAGAGGTGTCAACCTTCTCCCTCAGTCCCTGGCCTTTGTAGAAATACTATAAAAGTGGGGTCAAATCTTTTAATAAAAGTTCACGCCTTCTCACCAAAGTGTGTGTGTCTGTGTGTCAAACAATGACACAAAGTCACGTGGAATTGCAGACCAGAAGCTGTCCACCCAAACAAAAATGGTGAGCAAATTCAACAGCTGTTTTCAGGCTACCTAGAAACTAGGTTTGAATTCATGTGAGATTTGATTTGCATGGCCTAGATGATCTGCTGGCAGTCTAAGAGGTTCTGAGAATCCAACTCTGAAAAATTTAATCATCTGTTTTCTTTGAGAATTTCCTTAGGATTTACTATAGGGAGCTAACGTTACTTGCTGGAACAAGCCTTTAAAATCAAAGCATTTCAGAGACTGGAGAAATGTCCAGATTTATTTTTGGAGGAGAACCAAGGGACAGTATGTAAAATGAGGAAAGCGAGGTAAAAACAGAAATAGAGAAACAAGTGGCCTTTTTCTGCTGTGAACATTGCTTAGATTCCCAAGTCCTCTGCTAGCCATCATCCTGCTGTGTGTCAGAGCCAGTTCTCAGGGACTGTGCACCTCTAGAGGCAGGAATGAGCAGATGATGTATCCTGGAACAGAAGCCTGGCAGCACAGGGAATGGAAGAGGACTAAGTTGACAAAGTTAGACTTCCTTAGAAGGCAAGCCCATCCCTAGCTGTCCCTGAGGACTGAATCTGGCCAGCAGCCTTCTTGTGAATTATATTAAGAACCTGGCCTAAGTGCCACCTTTGAAATATGAGCGTGGAGCGACATTCTGAAGGTGCAGATTGAAAGCAGGATTTAGCTTCACTTGTTCTTGGTAAGCACATCTGATTTCTAAGCCCTGATATTCAAACATGGAGCAGTGCAGGAGGGAATAAAACCTCTTAAAATCAACTGGTAAATATACTTATTTTGGCAAGGGAAATTAATAAGCTTTAGAGCCTGTACTTGCAAAAGAAACTTGGGATTTGAGATTTGTCACAATCAGAGGTGATGGGAAAGGTTGGGCTGATTTCTGCATCCTTAGTTTTAGATGTTGTTCTTGGTATTTTTAGAGTATTCAGCAGTAAAACCTCCTTTCCATTTTATCCTTGGCCTCATTTTTCCCTATCTTAGAGGTTTTTTACCTTTAACTAACCTGAAAGAGATCTTGGGATCCTTCCTTTTCCTTTCAAATATTTCATCCACTCTTTACATACCAAACCCTGTCCTCACTGAAAATATGGAATGAATCTCAATTGCATCAGTAAGATTAGCCACAGACCCCATGAATTAAACTGCAGAGGTCTGAAGAAATTGCTGAGAGGCCTTCGTTTGAAATACAGGAAAAGGAAAGCACAAGACAAGTCAGTAAATCACTGTTAAATCCCCTGAATGGCAGAGAATCTTCTGATTCAGCCATGTGGTCATCACTGCTTTAGTCAGCAGTACCTGGAGCTGAACGAGGTGGGAACAGCTCATTTCCAAATGGAGACTATCCAAAGAAAAAGAATAACATGCTGCAAGGATTGCTGGTGAATTACTTCTGGAATCTGGCTACATTTGGAGCATTTGTGGCTGCAGGTAAGGACCACTTTTCAGCAGCAGGAGGAAGCTTTGGATCAGATCTCTGTCTCTCCTAAGAAGTCCCACATATCCACAGATATGCAGAGATAATATGCAGATAATGCACAGAGTGCATTTGTTAGCCTTGCAGCCCAGCTAAATTTCCACTTAGGAATTATTTCTTAACTTCCTGATATGCCCAGAAATGTCTCCTCTAAAATCACGCTGTAAACTGTGGACATTTTAACGCAGTTGCTCTGTTTCACTATGGAGGGATCTTCTCGTGGATTTGTTTGTTTGCCAAACAGCAAAACCCAACTTTTGACTGTTAAGATAAGAACTTCATTGGGTGAGATGTGAATGTGCTGCACTGCCTCGGATTACACAGGCCTGGGAACTGGACCGAAGGAAGGGGACAAGGGGTGGGGGTGGCAGAGGCGGAGAGAGAAAAAAAAAAAAAAAAAAAAAACTTGGAGATATTTTAACTTGAATGAAAAGGACTTCACGATGTTTTGCTGCCTCCCCACTGCATCTTGCTCAGTATTACACACCAGCCTGGGATGATGAGCCTCTGCGGCCTCGTGATTAGAAAATTTGGCAACTTGCTTGCTTGGGGTGCCAATGAGGAGCAGAAATGTGGAAAGGGTGGGGAAAGAACAAATTTCCCAGCTGCTCTATTGGATTGGCAGGCAAACCACCTGGAAAGGTTGTGGCAGAGCCATTGGCATGAATGCAAAACAGACTGTTTAATTTAATAGAAGAGAAAAAAGCAAACCCCGACCAGAAAAGGAGTTATGCACCTATATTGTTCTACCCATTAAACTACATTAACACAAATTCAAAAGGTGCACCCTGGACCTTTGCTGGCACCAAGACCTTTTACTCATTAATCTTCTTAATGCAGCCAAAGAACTTTGGAATTAAAGAATATATTGTTGCTTCTGTGATTCTTTGGCTGATTTTTCCCAGCTCCAAACAGTTTGTTAGCTGATCACTATATGTAAACAATACTCAAAAATTTTGATGAGAATGGAAGGTGTCAATTTGCAGAAAAAAAATTATCTTATACACCAAAATTATATTCCTTAACTAGAGAAATGACAGATCCAGAGGCTGGAAACACTCTGTTTTCTTTGACAGACAATCTGCAGGTTTTACTCTTGGGAGGAGATGGGAAGAAAGCATAACCCATACATCAAAATCCTGCTATAACTGCAAGCACATATGTTAAACCCAAAGTTGTTTTCTCATGGGGGGAAAAAAAAAAAAGAGGGAGTAGGAAGATCAAAACAAAAACATCATCTCAAACCTACTCTACCCTACGTCTTCACACACTTTCTCACATCGATGCTCTTGTTCCCATCTAGCCCAGCAAGGCTCCATCTCCCTGCCTAACTAGGATGCTCATCACCACTGCTGGCACACATGCAGCAGCACTCACACAAACTGCCTTTGTCACGCACGAACACTCAGCAGGCCACGGGCTGTCGGTCTGGCACCACACTTTAGCCATGACACAATGATGGTACCACAGCCAGAAGACAGAGAAATGTTCCCCCAGTCTCCCTGGAGCAAAGTCTAGCAAACTGACTGCAGTTATTTAGTGCTGGGGGGCTTGTGCAGCACTCAGCTGTGGGCTCAATATTTCTGCGCCTGAATTTCAGCTTCCTAACCATTGCTGGCTCCTTTCCCAAGGGAAAGCTGCCAACAGTTTCTCTTTTCAAACCATCTCTCTGCGTTTCTCAGCACAGGTTCAGCAAACAGTGTTCCCTTTGCCAGAACAACTGTCCCAGGGGTTGTTTCCTATTCCTGAACCAATGGAGAGCAGTGTCAGTGCCACGGACCAATAACAGACCTTTTTACACAGCGTGTTCTAAAAGAAACTGTTGGGATTGTAAATAAAGCTTCTCTCTCTCCTGACAGCCACATGGAGTCAGTCTATCTCGTGTCCCACCATGACGCTCAGAGGGTTCCACATCATCCTCGTCCATCTGATGTGGCCAGAGCCTGGCAAATCCAGGGATAATGACAGCACCCCCAGCCTTCCTCTCCTGCAGTAACAGCCAAATTTCTGGCTGTCAGTGAGGACTGAACCAGGGAAAAGCACTCAGAGGGTTCCGCATCATCCCGGTCCCCCCAATGTGGCTGGTGCAGGAGTGCACCCCCACCTCAGTGCGTGTTTCCATGTAAGGAGGGGTTTAAGCCTCACCCCTTGCTGTTCTAACAAGGCGAAGGACCCAGAAGCTTCAATGTTCTCTTCCCAGTAATTGGGAGAGGCCAAGCAGAGAGACTGGATGGAAGCCTAGACCTGGACCTCAAAACCTAATACTGATTCCATTGGGCAAGGTGCCAAAAAGCCCACCTGGACCATTCAGCACTTAAAGGACTGCACAGAACTGCTCCATTGCTTTCTTTGGACTGCCTTAGCAGTGTAAGAGTGTTCACTGTGTTCGACTCATATTTCTTTTGTTTGCTAATGTTCATTATTTTTGTTATTATTAAACCCTTTTGTTTCACAAAGCCCATCCAGAGAAGTGGTCTCGCTATTATTAAGCCACTCTGAGAAGTTGCAGGTCAGCCCTCAGACTTGATCCATCTTCAGGGAGGTTATTACACTCTGGCCGCGTGTAAGGCTGTATCAGGCCAGAGCCTGACAAATCCAGGGATAATGACAGCACCCCCAGCCTTCCTCTCCTGCAGTAACAGCCAAATTTCTGGCTGTCAGTGAGGACTGAACCAGGGCAAAACACACACCTAGAGGAGACACAAGGCACAGAGTTCCCTTGACCAATATCAACTTTACTACACGTCCTAAAAAGTTTCCATCAGACCCAACCGTGTAGTAAGAACAGCACTGACAAGGCTCTTCAAAAATGCAAAAATAGGTCAAGCTAAAAATGCCCCCAGCTTTGAACTTTATTGCAGTCAGTGGGAGTCTGGCTGAAATGAGTTTGGCCTCTGAACTGCAGAGAAAATGTGCACTGCATTAATCTAAAGTCACTTTTTTTTCTTCTTTTTTTTTTTATTTACTATTAGGAAACTTACAAGCAAAAGGACATCAATAGAGAAAAATATTGCATTGAGAAAATACGATGTTAGGAGAACATTCAAGCATTGCAGTTGCTGGTATTGTGTCTTCTTTGTAGCCTATAGATCAAGCAGAGCAAAGAGTTATCATCCTGAGGTATTTGTGTTTCATGTAATAATGCCTTAATGATTCAATTAGCATTGATTCCTTAGCTGCAACAATATTTTCTGACTGATCTAGTAATTTAGCTCTCACTGTTGATTGATACAATTCCTATGAGTAATAAAGCAGTTTGAAAGAAATTTATTTAATAATTCACGAAAGATTTTTAAGGAAGATTTTTATTTGCTTCTGCCACTGGTAATCCCTAAGATTTCAGAAAGTGAGTTATTTCTTTTAACAGTCTGGCATTTTTAATAGTGAGTCTTTCTCCTAGAAGTCTTTTTTCCCACCTGGCAGGGCTGGGATAATTCCATATAAGAATATTTTACTAGCCTTTAGGTGGGGAAGATTAAGACAAGTGTGGGTGATCAGAAGATGAATTTATATTGTATGTAATGTGCACAGATCACTTAGTAAAAACACAGGCAGCTTGTACAAAGACAATTGAGAAAATCTGGGCTTGAAACCCAGCCAGAAATCTCACTAGCTATAAGGAAATAAATAATGTTAAGTGTAATTGGTATTAGAGCAGGTCTTCACAGGGAGAGTTAAAATGCTTCCTGAAGATTGTCAGAGAGACTCAAGCTGTATGACAGGGAAATTTCTTCTAGCATGAAAATGGTTGTAAGCATGAATTATAACATCCTCCTAAGTGTTTTGGGGAAAAAAAAACATCTGTTTAAGAATGTCTGCAGCAGAGGCTTAACCAATAACAGCTTCATGGTCTTCATGCTGATTCCTGCTGCAGCAGCAAAAAAATCTGTACAAGGAAAATTTCACCAGCCTTTCAAAATAGCCTCCTCCCTGTGATTTCTGCTGGTCCATGTTCTACAGTGCCTCATAAATCTCCATGCTGATAAGCAGATCCTGTCCAAATGAAATGCTCTTTTAATGTGTTTGTATGTGTCTCTTTGTGCATGTATTTGTATACACTTCTTATTTCGTGATGGCTCCCTAGGCAGAATCCCTCATTCTACTCTATTAATTGGCTAGTGTTTCCTGGGGAAAGCAGTTCTGGAGCACACGGATTTTTCCCTTAAGTCATATTGTTTGACATTTATTTTTAACTCAGCGGGGAAGAATCTGACTGAAAAGACAATGTGAGGGAAAAAAAAACCAAAAAAAAACCAAAAAAACAACAAACCAAAAAACAACAAACCATTTCANAAAGCTACTAAAATAAAAAGTTAACTGCTTAAAAAAAAGAAAAAGAAAAAAGAGAAACCCACATGAAGTTCTGGAGAGGATTAATCCTCACTGGGATATATCAACTTTCCTGTTAAATAGCTCTGGGTTTAAAACACAGACCAGGGAGACTGAAGACATCACTTCTCTTCCTCGCTCTGACTAAACTTGCTACACGACCTTGAAGATAAAAGGTTTTAGTTTGAAGCTGCACTCAAGTTACCTGCATTTGCCCATATCAGCCTTTTGCAAATATACTGGTTCAACAGGTGTCTGCTTTGCTGTGAGATAGTGCCTTCACAATTTGGGGATGAAATTCAGAGCCTAATCTTCCCAAGCTTTAGCATCCTATCTTGCTCCTGCATAAAACAGTGATAATGACTCTTACCTAGCTGTACTTCACAGGCGTGCTGCGAGGCTCCATTCATCCATCCAATATTCATAAAGCTTCCTGAGATCCCCAAGAAGAGATTATACAGAGCCACAAATGATTGTTCAGCGGTGGAAAATGGAAACGTGGCGTGTGGAATGCAAACGAGAGGGAGAGGTGGTGTCTTTGCTCGGGCAGACTGAGGCTGCAAATGTGGACGCAGCAGAGCTGTGCCCAACCACTGGGCTACAAAAAGCACGGGCTTCTCAAGAGCAGCAAAGGTTCTTTCAAACAAGGTTGTACAAATGGCAGCTGGTAGAAAAGGGAAATAAAACTGAGTATCCACTGGAGGTCTGTTGGTGCCTCTCATCCCGTCAGCTAAGGAATCCACACATGCAGTTATGTTCCCTTTCTTTACTTTTCATTGATATTATTAATATATCTGGGTCATTTAATAAAAAAATTTCTAGGGCAGGTGAACAGGAGCTGACACAAGGAACTGGCTGGGGCACAGGACCCCAAGGGAATGGCCAGCTTGGTGGCCAGCAGAAGGAAAGGGAGAAGCAGGAAGAACGTGCTGAGGAGTGAAATGTCAGCAGGAGCATTAATAAGAAGGAAATCCTCAAGTCAAAATCATTTGAGGCAAATATAGCAGAGAGAGAAATATTTCCTCACAAGGCTTTCCCTTTCACTCCAGGATGTTACAACCCCAGGAGTGGCTGAGCTCATTTTGGAGTGTCTCCCTTGCTGCACCATGTGAATTATTAGCAAGCAAACCCTCTGGACAGCTCCTGTCCCGATGGAATGTCCAGGACATCTTGTATCCCAACAATTTCTAAGCAATAAATTCCCATTAGTGAGAGATGAAGACCTTATCACTACTGTGGTAGCTTTTAAACAGCTGGACCTCCTCCAGGACGAAAATCAGTAGCAAATGTAAATTTTTTTATATGTCACTGGAAACACACTTTTTCCTAGATTTGTAAGTTCTTACATTTGGCCTAGAACTTTTATGTCAAGGACCATTAATTATCTTTCAACACATTATACTACAGCAAACACCATTTTCTGAAGATTTGCTTAAGTTTAGAAGGCTGAACTAAATTAACACAGCTCAATCATATAAAAGACATATTCATTTGACTGTATCTTTTCCTTAGCTGGCAGCTCCACCACTCCTGCACCGTGTCTTGCCTGCAAATTAAAAATTACCTTTTTGATAGCACTGATTGTTTTCAGCAGTTCAGTATTGGTGATTCACGGCTGTGGGATACCGACCGGAGGCACAGAAAATATCAGGAGCAATATCTAACAGATCCTATGACTGCCTCCTCCCTTCCACAGCTCCAGTGGGTTTTCAGATTCATAGGATCAGATCTGAACACCATTCCCTTCTCTGGGATGATTTACTAGAACTGGTTAGTGCCTTTAAGGTTCAAAAAAGATAAATTACCACTGTCTGTGCACTGACTAGGTGAAATTCAGAAGAAAGCCCTATGCCCTACAAGACAACCAAGGACAGGGAGGCGAATATAAAAGTATATTTTTTGAATAAGGAGAAAAAAAACCCGATCAAAACTTCCTTTATTAAATAGGAGGAATATTGTTGTATTTATATTAAATACAAACACATTGAAAGTGAAATAAAGTTCACAATGAAGTGTATTGAGAGCCTGACAGCTCTTTTTAAGAGTCCTTACTGCATCCTTTCCACCTCCTTGAGTACAATGTCACATTGTTCCCTATTGTACATTTATTAGCATTTTGTCCAGTCTATATTTAAATGTGTCAACAATTGGGTTCCCACCATTTCTGGGCTCCACAATCCATCCTCCTCAGATCTAAAATTACCCTGTTACAATTTCCTGTCGTTAGCTCTATTTAACCCTCTAGAGCCATCCTAAAAAAGGGTGTTTTCTCTTTTTTTTTCTCCTCAGTGTTAGATTTATACCATTCTACCACGTCCCCCCTTGCTCTCTACTATTGGGCAAAAAAGCTGCCACAGGTGGCAGAACTCCTGTCAGCACATCAGGTTCAAGGCTAAATGTTCCATATTGAAACATATTTTTTTTCCACTACTTATTACTGACATGCTAGAAATCTTGTGAGAAATTTTTCATCCTACTACTGAGTTTGGGGGATTTTTTTTAGATTATTTCAGTAAAGATAATTGTGCTATTAGCCAACAGGAAAATGTTCTTTCCTCTATGTCCTAAGAACTCCAGTGACATTTCCTTTGAGCAGGCCTAACTTGGCAGATGAAGAAGAAAAACCTGAAATACGAATAATTTTCTCTCCTGTTCCTTTTCTTTCTTTTGGTGATACACACACTTAATTCGAGCAAAACCTTTTTTTTTTTTTTTAATCTCTCAAGACAAACTCAATAGGAAAAGCTCTGTTTCACAGACAGCCACCCACTGCTTTCATTAGCACTGTGATTGCCCCCGTGAGCTCCCATTTTCTGGAGCATTTCTGGCGGCCTGTCCTGCAGGGCACTGATTATCCTCAATAATCCATGGAAGCTGAGCACTCTACCCATGGCACAGGAGGCCCTCAGCCACTCAAGATTAGCAAGGTATCGAAAACATCACAGGAGCAGCCACTTGCTGATATTAAAACTGCTCTTTCAACCAAAAAAAAAAGCCAAAAAAAACCCCAAAAGGAAGTGATGCAAGCAGGGCCTGCTGCATTTAAAATGTGTTATTAATGGCAGGGAAATGTCTCTTACAGCAAAAGGAACTTGAGGGGAAAAATGGGAGAGAACTGTGGTCTACAGCATGTGCTTTGCACGCTGTACAGGCCCATCCATCAGGTGGCACAAAGTCTTCCCTGTTCACGCCCCAATAACTGCTAAAATGGAAATAACCCCAAAAACTTTACTGCTATGGAAATCAGGGGTGGAAGAGGAGCACGGCACAAGGGGAAACTTGACAAAAGCACGTGTTTCAGCAGATGTTATAAAGCAACAGCAACACTTTCAGGTACCACGGGACAAAGATCTGTCTCTGTGGCCCATCAAGTCCAATTTAAGGCTTGTTTGAGCTAATTTGTTCCTTCCTACAGCTGAGTACGTCCTTCAGAACCAAGTGGTATCATGTGGCTGTCCAAATATTATCTGCTCATTGACTCATTTTCTCCAGCTCCAAGGCTCAGCTGATCTGCTCAGTGGGACAGACTGGGTGGACAGACCAGTCCCTCAAAACGAGCAGTGATGAAAACTGCAAATATAAGACTTGTAGCCAAGCCTTCCCCACTTGACAGCTCACATGAGGAATACAGGTGAGGTTGGACACCAAATGGTGATTCCCGCCAACATGATGAATAATGAATAGTGAATTCTGCACAATAAGTATCAGAAATGAGCGCCACTGCCATTCCAAAGGAAATGCTGAAGGCAAACCACTCTGTTTGCCAAATGTTACATGAATTCAAATAGACCAAACACTAAACCTGCACATCAAGAAAAAACACCTTGAGGTAGCTCTGCTTTTACCTGTGTTTGCTCTGGGGGGTAAAACAGATATTCCTCTGCTTGCAGAACTTTCTGGTCAGTAATGTTTTGCAAAGTGCAGCAGTGTGAACTTGCTAGAGGATTTTTTTTTTTTGTCTTTGGAAGCCAAGAAGACAAAAACCAGGAAAAATATGGGTTGTGATGTCTCCAGAGGCTACAGAACAGTAAAAATTCTACATTAAAAACTGGGATGTCCCTTTGGAGTGTTTTGATAATCTGTGGGTTCCTTAAAAATTTTGGGGACCACATAATTTACAAGTGTTAGAAACTGTTAGATTTTTTTAATACTTTATCTTTTAAGAAATCACGCTGAACTGAATGAGGAACAGGAATTACAACAGTAAAATTCATTGCAAAAAGAAAAACAGGAAACACTGCAGCAACGTAACATTCATATATTTACAGTATAATATGTATTAAAAAAGAGCCCTTACCATCTCATATAATTGTTTACACTCCCAATACCTAATTATGAAAGACGATTAAGAATTCTCAAAAGACATTGAATGGAAAATTGGCTGTTAGTCTTATAAGTGAAATGGAGATGCTCTTTAAAGCATTTCCATTTCATAGGTACAATAAAAGTCAATTAGATGCAAAAGGTCTATGAAAAAATGAATGTTCTGGATTCACATCATCCATGAGCAAAAAGGCTCTTCATTACCAGGTATTGCCCATTTGATGCCAGGAATATCACCAACACATTCATTTAGAAGAACCTTGAATTCCCAAATTCAAATACTACAACTGAGCTCACAGCAAGTGCAAAATATTCCAATTTATGTGTCACAGGAGGAGAAAGGAATGATCCAAACTCCTTTGGATTTGCTGAAGGGGATGATTGAATCTGTGGAGATCCCACTCACAAGTGGTGCAGTCTATGAGCAGCCACATTCCCACAGTTATGCCTGAGCACAGCTTCCAGATGTTCTGCCGCCAGGGTGCCAAACAAACTGCAAAACTTCCAGGAGGAGCTCAGAAAACACTGGGGCATTTAGCTTGGGCTGAACTCTGTGCTGCGGTGATTAAGGAGCTCCTGCTAGCCAAGATATTCAGTTTTAAAGGTAGCTCTGCTACCTTTGCACAAGCTGCTGTTACATATGCCACTGTTCTGATCGATCTGTCAGCTATTTCAATTGAATAAGGAGCTGCTTCTGAGTCTAATAATTCCCAAAAGATTTCACGCTGTGTGTGTTTGGAAAATACTTCCCACTCCACAACCTCCAGTATGTGTAAGAAGAGGTATTATTTTCTTTTAAAACAGGTATTATTTTCTTTAAAGCTTCTGATGATTTGAGCACACGAGGCCAACACATCAGTTTGGAACTAGACAGTTTACCACTTCCCTTCCTCCCTCCTTTGTGGCCCAAAAAGCAAGCGAGCTGAATCCTGCCACCAATTTCTACTCTCCCTGGAAGGAGAAGTGAATACATGACTGAAAATGTTTTCCCCTTGCACACTTTACATTTGTGGTGCCCTTCCTTGTTGCCATCTCACAGCAGCAACACGTGCCCTGGTGCCCACGTGGCTGGAAGGGTTGTGATCCTGCAGCTCCCAGCTTGTTCAGGATGGATTAGCCCATCTGCTCCTCTGTTCCACGGAGATTTAGCCTGCCCTGAGTGCCTTCTGGGGGCTGCTCAGACCGGTATTTTGACTGGAAGGGGATCTCACTCCGGTTTAAAACCCCAGCTGGAAAGACCCTTAATGGCACAGAAACCTCAGTAGTGACCTGGCAGCATCCTGCTTCCAGGGATTCTGCTGCTGCCTGGTGAAATGTACTTCACTGTGGCTGATTTCCTGACAGTGGAATTCTCTGCTCTACAGTACCCATTTCATTTGATCTTCCTAGACATTTTTTATTAAACAAAAGCCTTCAGCATTTTTTAAATATCAAGGGGATTTTCTTAAATGATATTTATTTAATGATTACTTCTGGCCTTATTTATTAATGCAGTGTCTTTCCCAGCTTCCCTTTTGAGCCTCTAGATGTGTAAGAGAGAGGGGTAGTAGGATGCTGCCTTTGTTTTTAATCTGTTTGCATTTTAAAACGACGTTATTTATTTAGTATTACTGAATTTTAATGTTTAAACGAGTGATTCCTTGTTTAAACACACAGAATAAAACAAGAAATGGAGCGTGCTTTATATATAAGAGCAGCATTCTAATTCTGCTGGCATCAGAGCAATTGTCTAGGATGGACAGGGCTGCTGTTCTTAGGCATTATCGTGTGTAAATAACCACAGCTAACATTGAGAGTGGACCAGGATTCTGAGGCAAAAGTGAGTTTTTCCCGTCAAGAGATGAACAGCGCTTGCACAGAGCAGCTCATTTCAGAGCTACAAGGTGGTCCCTGAGAAAGAAGAGGAGCTTTTACCCAGTTCAGGGACTCTAAAGGCTGTTCTCTTCAAGGAATGGAACAATAAGCAAATCCCCCTGGAAGCTTAAGGTGAAAGGAGGTAGATAAACCTAAAAAATTCATGGACCTGAGGGGAGGACATGAAGAAAAATATGCCTGATGGGAGACCAGTATCACCTGGACCAAGTGGAAAAGCAAGCACAACCAGGACTGAAAAAGAGACAACTTTGTTTTCTGCTAGACCTCAAATTTTGTATGGGAGCACCCAGACCTGAACACGTCATGGGCGACGCAGCTTCCACCTCAGTGCTGATTTTCAGCATTGCAGGGAATTGAGTGGGTCCCAGGGGTCAGATATTTTGCACGAAAACTCTTCTGTGAAGAGGTTCCTTCATCTTCTATCATACAAAAGGCCGGAACTACAAACATAAAGTATTTTTGACCAAAGCCCTCTCAATCTCACAAATATCTTTGCATCAGGAGAAAATTTACAACACACTGGGATGTTTTTCAAAACCATATTTAAGCTTAAAAGCCCATCAGGACCTCAGTGTGAAGCAAAACTGAAGGCAGATGAATGGCTGTACAAACAAATTCATTTGCACTGATGTGACCCATTGGATGTAACCGTGATTTACAAGGCACCGTCTCACCCGCGGTCGCTACAGCACTAATGCACACATCCAGCTTCTGTCTGGATTTGTCATTACAGCTGTCCTGCCACACAGCAGAGCACACAGAGAAAAAGGGAGCAGCAGGGAGGACAGCCTTCCAAGGCGCCGAGTGCCAGCGCAGCGACTGCGCCGCAGCAAAGCTGAAAAATGCGACGGCCCCGCTGTCAGCCCTGGCCAGCACTGCAGCGCGAGCAGGTGCCCTGGGCAGCCAGGCCAGGGGAGCAGCCCCCCAGGCTGGGCCAGGCACCCCAAAAGGGCTAAGGGGTAGCACACACATCTGCTCAGCACGCCCTGACTGAGGCTGGAGCCCCGCCAGGCCATGCGCGCTGCGCCGGGCGAGGCATTGATCTGCTTGCCTTGCGTGGGCTTTAAATGCCCAGATAAGCCTGCAAAGCTGCAAGAAGATCACATCGATATATTTACCCCACAGGCTTCCCTCTCCCCTCCTGTCGTTCTGTTCTGTGTCTACCAAAGGTCTGTTGTGAAACAATCTCCCGAGGCCTGTTGTGTTGGAGCTGTCTCTAACGCGAGCTGAATTTCCCTTGGTAACGGAGACGCAGCACCTCAGCAGTATTCCCACTCTCCCCTCTGAATAGCTTATCATTTGATAGTGGAGCTATTCAAAATGGCATCTAGTGTTTTCTTCGTAAGGCTTCGGTGCTGAATTATTGATGAATCAGAGTGTAATTTTAAAGGAGCTGTAATTTAGCAGAACAGCTGGGTAAGTGATAAATAGAGGGTTGGCACATTTTCTCGGTGATAAGTTTTGCCTATAACAGTACTACATCCAATTTCAAGGTCAGGACTCACATTCTCATGCAGCTTTTAGCTTAAGGAAGAAAACCAGCAAGGCACAAACAGAAAATCCCTCACCCCCACAACTTCTGTACGAGGCAGGTAGGTGTTGTGACATCCATTACACAGGAAACTGAATCCTCTGAGACAAAGAGTCCTGTCCAAAGCCTGACACCAGGCACCAGAGAGATGTTTCAACTATAGCTCCTCTGAAAGCTGGCTAAAGATTTTTCAGTTATGTATCTGTTGGCTTTTTCCTGAGAAATGTTGCTAAACTGATGTCAAGACTTCAAATGAACACCCGTGCCTGTATCAAAAAGGAGAATGGCTTAACCAAGCTCAGTCTGGTAGTGAGAGAATCTAAATAAGTAAAAGAGAACTCATATTCTAATCAGAGTGGGAGGTTTAAAACTGCTCCAGTAAGCACAGGTTTGATCATGGAGAAGGAGGACCTGTCCTACTGCTCTAGGAGGAGCATCTTTCCTTTCTTTGAAACAGATGTCCATCTACAGATTGAGTCAATATTTTAAATGTTGCAACATCTCATGGGACAGGAGACAGTCTTTCTGCCCTTTCCTACTATCTGCTTCTGAAGTCCAGACCAAATAATATCCGGAAAGTTTTGCAGAAAGATAAATGAAGTTGTCATGACTAGGGACATGGTTGGCTTGATCTTAGAGATATATCAAAACCAAAATAAAATTGGCTTAGTCCTTCCAACAAGGAAGGACTCTGGTACCTGATGAGAAGTAGAGAAAATTCCACCTCGTAGTGAAGTGCGGTAGAACTTGTACAACAGAGAGGAAAACATTATGAGACAAGTTACTTCTGACTAAGAGAATCTTGTTGTAGAGAATACAGAATAAAGAGAGGCAGGCAAAAGGCAGTTCAATTTCATGGTAATTTGAGCATACAGTACTGGAAAGTGCAGGTTTAAATTTATCAGCATCTATTTTTAAGTTATCAAGTAACAAGTACATTGTTAGGGTTATTCCTCTTGATCTCCTCACCACTAAAATATAATTGTTTAGGGAATCCCTTATAGCAAAATTTTGTTTTATTTAATCCCTCCGTTTTATCAGCTTTCAGAGAGCACTTATATATATAATTTTTTTATTTATTATCTATCTCTAAATGAGGAGATGCTAACACAACTGCTTTTAAACTTACTGAGTTAATAAAGGTCAGTCCAAATCAATCCCGTAAGCTGCCATTTGGAGCTTGTGCCATATAGACCCTACTGACAGCCTTGTGATCTGCAAATTTGATTCTTAGTGTCATCTTTTCACTGCAGACCTTTGAAGGGGCCCTGTTTGAACTGTTTTCCAATAATGTCACAACAACACATCACTGGAGGTGTACAGTGAGCATTTCTGTCTCTCACCTTCCTCCATCTGGACTAATTTTTCCAGCAGTTTCTTAGCTTAGTTTATTCCCACTTAAAAAAAGAACAAAACCACCACCATTTAAATTAGTTATTTTTACTTATTTGTTAATAGAATTCTGGAATATGACCAGTAAAAGTATAGAGAGAATGGCAAAGGCAAAAGGAAATCTTTAAGAAAAAGATTGTGCTGGCTTTCCATCCAAAGTTACCATAGCAGCCGCTTCAACACACTACCTGAAGAGCAGAGAGAAACAGATAAATAAAACCTGGCACAGATCATGTTAAAACCTAGAGGTCTGTTTAGCAGCTTCTCCATTAGCATGCATGAAAACAAGCAGAGATGTGTGTTGTTTTGATTCCTGGCATCCTTAACTTGACAGAACCATGCAGAAGGTCTCCTCGGTCCTCATTTCCTGTGGCAGCATTCTGCAGGCATCCTTTGTGAATTAATTTCTGCTAGGTTTATATAATAATACAGGTCCACAGAAGCCATACTGTCTGATGATGAATGTATTTCTTTTCGGTTTTCTACAAATGAAAAAGAATGCCTAATCCCAGATGCTACCAGCTCTAAGAATAACCTAATCTGATGTGAAATCTCTCAATTGAAAGCAGACTTCTAATGCTTATCTAATGACAAAGTGATTTGTGTTTGCAAGTCTTGGAGGATCTCATGCATATTTTACATTCATGCATACACAATCAAAATCTATGTGATAAACTGTACATCCAGTTGATATCCAGATGTGTCATTGATCTCTTGCATGCTGATCTATTTTAACATTTTCAATCCACTGAGTCCTTTTTACGTGACTGAATGGCAAAATGATTCTATCACTGAGAATGATGTCATCCCTCAGATTAACTAAACCACATTAGCAAACCCTGGTCCCATCAAGATGCTGGATCCTGCAGCCTGCCTGTAGCCAACACAATTAATTTTCAAAGTTCATAGAACTGATAGCAAAAGTAACACCAAAGGGACATTACTGGTGGGTAGGTCCAACACAGCTCAGTTTGGCTTCAGAACAAAGCTTGTCCCCAGCTTCAAAAACCTCCACAGGGATGAAGAGGGATTCTTGCTTGAAGTTTATTGTTTTTAAGAAGGGATTTCCTCGCTGTTACTTTGCTGGGTACAAGCGAACAATGGAGAGCACAAACAGACCTTCTCAAAGGTTAATAAGGAAAATACTTAAGCTGCATAGCTGGGATTCTTCTCTGCTACTGATGTACATGGCAACTGTCTCTCCATGCTAGATGGAAATCAGGAAAGAGATTACCCAGTCCGGTCCTACAACGATGTTAATGAGGTTTAGTCTCAGCGGGGCTCTCGTGTTTGTCAATTATGCCATTTTACCTGTCCCTTTGGCTTTTATTTCTCCAGTGACTCCTCTGTGCAGCTCGCCAAATAACAATGAATGACAGTAATGAAAACTTTCATTTTAATGCAGCTTTTGTTTGAAAAAATAAACACACAGCAGCAGAATATAATTCAGGGCCTGGATACAAAAGAGTGCTTAAGGAAATTATTAACTTTAGACTTATCCAGCAGGCTTACAAATGCTGAAGTACTTTCCTGAATAGGTTTTGCAGAAGTTTTGGTCTGTAATATATTTCCATATCACTCAAGATGCAGGAACTATTATTTTCCCTGACTCTTTATCTTTTTGGTACTAAGAGTGCTTATGGAAGTTAAAGTCCCATCACTTCGAGGATCATATTTCTACATCAGCTGAGACAGTCCATATCTCAAAGATATTGTGATGTTACATGGACAAGAAAGACAAATGTGAGAGGACTGAGGGCAATAAAAGAGTAAGTAGCCACAAAAAAAAAAAAGAGAGCTGGGAGAACATGAACCCAAGGTCTATAAAATGATTTTCAGAAGGAAAAGTGGAGCTAAAGGATGCTGATAGTGGGAAGGCCAATCTGTTCTCATGCATTCCCATAGACTTCAAATACACAGGATTGTTGAGTTTAGGTTTAAATTTTGACTCATAATTTTTGCTGGCTCGGGAAGTTAGAGCACCTGTCTTTAATACTGAACCACAAACCTGAATGTCAAAATGTCCATTCAAATCCAATGCTGTGCAATTTGCTTAGAAGGAGAGTGGAAGTGTGCAGCAAGATTTTAACTTTTCTGACAGATTCAGATCCAGCTATTCTTAAGTATAATTTATACAATTTTTCTTGTGCGGAAATTAGCGACTGAAATGTTTAACTAAATTAAATTGTGTGTGAAGAGATAAAAGTCATAAAATATGTATGGAAAGACTCGTGAGTAAACCTAAAAAAAAAAAAAAAAGGAAAAAAATCAGCTCACACAGAGAGGTCACGCTAACAGCCAAGTGTGAATCTGTTCAGTCAGCCGAAAGCATTGATGATTGCCCTGTCATCAATGAAAAGATATAATTACCAACTAGACCTAAATCTCAGTTTGTGCAAGGATTACAAATTTGCTTAATTAAGACCAGCCACCCATAAAGCCCAAATGGTTGTCAGTTTAGAAAAATCTCATTGCAATCTGCTGAAGTTTGTGTGCTAAAAAGAAACGCCGCAAGGATTGGCACGGTGGCCTCGTGGTTTATAAAGAAAGTTTATTTATGAACTTGGACGCGCCTGCTTGATTTGAGACCCTCAACCTGCACTTCGAATACTACTTAATTCAATGTCTTATCTGCCAGGTGAGGATAATAAAGCGTGGCTTTTTCTTAAAGCATTTTCGTGATTCTTGGCTGAAGGGACCTATAGAAGTGTAAACTATTTATTATTATGCAAATTGTTCTCGAGAATGACTCTGTGGCAGCTAACTGTACTTTCTTCACTTCAAAAACACATCATCTCTTCCAATGGAACTCTCTCCTAATCCCAAAATATTCTTTCATTGTATTAAATTACCACAAAAAAGCCTCGAGGGACAAGTTCCCACATTTTCATTCATTTTTCTTCAGTCAATGTGAAGTTAGTAAAGTGTCTGCTTAAATAACGACCAAGTAAAAACTGATTAAGGAATTGAGTCAGGAAAGTATCATTTTCCTATTCATGTGGAGGAGGAAGCAATTGACCTTCCCTAGACATTATCTTTGTTATAAAATACGGTGAAATAGATTTGGTACATTGTTACCACTCTTAGCTAAGAAAAACACCCCTCAGCATCACACAATGCACATTCCAGCTCTCATTTGTCATGCCAAATTTATTCAGATAAGTTTTAAAATATCTAAAATTATTTGTTCAAGAAATTAAGCTTATCAAATAAGCAAAGCACATTGTTTTATTCCCAAAATCTTCAGGAGCATCTCTAGGCAGATTGATTTAAAAAAAAAAAAAAAAAAGATTAAAAGATTCCTGAGTTCAAAATGCATTTGGAAAAAGCACATCCATAACAATGTTTTTATTTTCAATTCAGCACTCCTGTCTGAAAAATCACATATCTGAACAATAGCCCCCTAAAGCTGATGAATGTCTTTATTTTGAGTGAACTACATCTGGCAGACAGCTCCCAAAGCCTTTCATAGTCCACTTAAATCCAGAGTTTTATTTTCCATGTACAATCATTACTCCACTTCAATACAGAGGTACTGCTAAGCAGATGAAAAACACTAACAATTTCATGGTACATAAAATTCTGCCAATTGATAATGCCTCTCTCTCTCTTTCTGTCCGGGTTCAAATACTCTAGAAGTCATTCAGAAATTGAATTCAGTCTTTGATCTGCATGCATTTGGATTCAAAAGAAAATAAGGCAACTACACATCTCCACGAAGTCTCCTTTAAAGCACTCAACACCACAGCTATCAAAGAGGGAATGGTCTTTCCAAGAAACAGCAGGTCTCTGCAGAAGATTTTATTTTCTGCGAACACAATTTATTTCAGTTCCAGGAGAACAGGTTAAAAAAAAAAAAATCAAACTTTCCTTGAAAATATTCCCCGTTGCTTTGTTTCACAGGGAAAAGTAGCGAGGACATTCTAGCCATGAAACTCACAGAGGGCTCAGCAGAACACCTCCAACAAAACTTCTGCGTGTTTACCACCACAACACCCAGAGAACAGCCCCATCACAAATTGTCTGGAAGAAAACACATTCTCCCCAGTCCGGAGTGCTTCAAAGTTTGCATGATGAGATCAGCAGGGCAAATTCTACGCAATTCTCCCACTTTGCTTAAGTTTCTCATTTGCACAGAGGTTAAATGGTCTAAATGCCCCCTGAGCAGTTGCTGGAACCCAGGTCACGGCTGTGTGCTGCTCTTGGCTTCCCTGCACCGACTGCTCTGCCACTTCCACCGCCTCGAGCAGATTATCCCTGCGTCCACAGGAGCTGGCAGGGAAATCAGACACTTGTCCATAGGAGGCTGGAAGTGAGTGGGGTCTTTGATTAGCCTTGCACAGATCTATTCCCACAGGCTGGCACCCGCCATGGAAACTCCAAGGACCCACAGTTTGAATATCACTTGCTGGGCATTAGCAGAATCCATGTTTTTTCCTGCCATGCCCTGCCCATTGCTTGTAATTTTCTCCCAGATTCTTTCATCTCTCCATCTTCAGACACCTGATGGCTCTGAATTTTTCAGGCATCTTTCCACCAGCGACCTTCAGCTCAACCCTCATTCTGGAACACCAGTTACAGTATTAAGCATATCTTTGCTTTGACATTCTATTAGACAGACATCAAAATGTGTGCAATAAACACATTTCGAGATACTTCACTGCAGTGAAAACATTTTCCTCCAATATCCCTGTGAAAACTGTTATCCCTTGGTGTAACATTTCACTGTAGTATTAATTCCTCAGTGTCAGGACCTGTTGTTTTATTTGTCTGTAGAGTGCCACAAACATCTGTGGCTCTGCAAAAACTAAAAAAAAAAGTCATGAAAATACCGTGTTCCTGTTTTCCCTTAACAGTTTCTTGTCTCTCTCACCTATTAATGCGAAGTCAGCCTGAAAGTTTATCACAAGTAGACTGACCTTTGCTTTAGGTTTTGTCTTAAAATAGACACACAGTGTTGTAGAACAAGTCAAAAGCCCTGCCCATCTTCTGCTGGTTTGCTACGTGGCAATGGCTCAGATGTCTCACTCCGCTGTTTCAAGTGGTTAACTGCATTATCTGAAGCAAGCCTTGATTGTCAAAGCTTGAGCTTTTCTCTGAAGGTAATGCAATTTCAGATAAACGATTATTTCATCGGATGAGAAAATAGAATGACAATGCTCTCTCTAATGCACTGAAAGGATCTGAGCACTAATGTCTTAATACGCTGTAATGAACATTAAGAAAATATCTTTTCATCTCGTGAAAGGGAAAAATTTTGATTGCAGGAATGCATCTGTGATAGCAACACTACACAGCATTGCATATTCAGCCCAGGCTGATGATGCTTGCAGAGCACACAACACAAAGCACTTCTTTTTTTATACGCTTTTGTTCCTGGATTTTAAGTTAAATGTTCGAGGAAAGCGTGAGGGCAATATTTTGAAGTTACATAACACACTGTCAACCCTTCACGGTTAAAAATAAAAGCATTCAGACTCTGCTCCATAATTGTAATTTACAATGAAGAGTTGCATAGACGTATTCTCCTAAAGAATTTCAGTATTTATTCCTCTTTTTAGCACTGTGAATCATCCCACTTCTCTCTTCAGGCAAGTTACACACACACAGTAACTTTATTGGATTAGCAACAAAAAAGATCAGCTCCAAAGTGTCCTTGTTTTTCTGCTTTTGTTGCTTACAGGCAATTGATAGAAAATCAAAGCAAACTATCAGCACACCCCTGAAAGCTGCAGTTAGAATGCACCTCAGGTTTTGTTTCTACCCCAAACTCTCCCAGATTATTCTCTTCTCCTGAGTGCTGCATGTTTGCAAGATAGATTTACACCACAGCTGGGGCAAGGAACTTCAGGGCGAGAGAGGCAGGGTAGGACACAGAGGAATTTGGGAAGAACTGGTGGGAAGCTGCATGTGGCTGGCAGGGGAAACGCCTGACACAGAGGTGTTGCCAGACCTACAGAAAGGAGAGAGAAGCAGCATTTCTATTTTTTAATCATCCAGTTTGAGCAACTGAGGTGCCAAGAGACAACAAACTGTAGCTCAACTAACAATTACAGTCCTGAATATATTTCTAAAAGCCTACCAGGAGAAGAGTTCTTCCCCTCAACAATAGTCCTATTTGTAAAAGCTGTATTTTTCTATAAATTTTTTAGGCTTTTATTTCCAAAGGAATGATGAACTACAAGCAACCACCTGCAACAATGCAATAATTGCAAAGAGAGATGTAGCTTGGATGTGTTCAACAGCATTTTCCATCCTGCCAACAGCTTGTTGGACAGATTATGTTATTGAGAGAATAAAGTGTTTATTGTGTCAGCAGGGTAATTATATCTGGGAAAAAAAACCCCATCTGAACGCTCAGAGTCTCTCCCCAAAACAGAGCTACGTGCTAAAATAAAGAACGATGTCTGTACGAATATTCTCGACCCTAAAAGAATTTCCTCTTGCACAGCTCGCAGCGTCCCATCCTTTCCTCCCTATCTTCCAAAGGTGTCAGTCATCTCCTATCTTATCACTGTGAGTGCCGTGCAGCCCGGCACTGCCGAGCCCTTATCCTGGAAGAGCAGCTGAGCGACTGGAGTTTCTCTTTTGTTTATGTATTCTTTCCAATTGCTCCCTCACTCTTAATAGGAAAAGAGACGTCTTTTTTTCCCACCACAAAGTTTGTCTAGGGTTTCTACTTACGATTTCTGCAGATACCAAAAAAGACTCTGAATGGTCCTAAGACTTTTGTTAAGGGCTTAGGGTGAATTATAGAGACCTGAACATGAAGTAGAGGCAACAAAGATCATAACCTCAGCTTTAAAGTGCTAAAATAAGACTCTTGAAGGTCTTGAGTAAAATAAGTCTATAACCTAAGATACACTTAACTTTCCACAGGCCTGAGTAGGACTGACAAGCTGTAAAATTATTACCGAAGATTTCAAAGCTGCAATTCGTACTGTAGATTTTGGATCAAAATGAAGAAGAATCTCTTCATAAGTATTAGATTGAACCCTTTTAAGTATTTTTTTTACTAATTAAATTCTTTTAAAATTCATATTTGTTAGGATTTCCACCAATCTTTGCATGAGAACCTTGGCAATCAAACAGTGATACCTAGACTCAGAGAAAAGATAATTACTGGTGGAATGAGACTGTACTGATCATCATCTCACATAGCTAAGGAACTTGTAATAACTCCATGCCTTTACAAAATTTAAAAGTGATCTCCCATAAGTCCTTATCCTGACAACAAAGTCATTTAAGTCATGGAGTTCAACACTGCTGAGTCCTAGACCAAGAAACTGGTATAAGTCCCAATGATACTAAACAGAACGCTCTCAATCAGCAAGTATCAATCAGAATTTTGTCTGTAGCTTTATAGCAATCTTTTTTAAACCCAATCCAAATTGTTAAGTGCAGCTGCTTGAAATCAACGTAATTTCACCTGCCACATAATACAGCATTTTACCCGTGAATGAGGAATGGTGTAGAAGGCAAAGCAAACGGTAAAATACTGGATGTCACCATTCCTTGTAATATAAATATCTGCACGTTCAAGTTCTCCCCCCAATATCTTCTAAATCAAGATATGTTTTCTGCAAATTCATTACTCTTGTAGTTTGCAGTATCACAGGAACTTCAGTCAAGTTTAAAAATATGAATCTGAGCATTAGCATTTGGTATTTTACTACTGCTGTCAGAGATTATGAGACGACAGCTACCAAAACATCAGACCAGTCCCAGATATTCTATTCCTCTGAAAGATAAGGGAAATGAGTATATCAAATTAGTGCTTTTCTGGGCAACTACAGGCCCCCAAAAGGAAGCATACCTGGGGTTTTAGAGTGTAGATTTGAGTATTGTTGGGTAAAAATGAAAACCATTTCACTTCTACTTTACCAAAACCCTCAAATCTACACCAACACATAGAAAAACTAAGATATTAAAATGCAAACAATTTTTAAAAAGTCCCAAACCTATCAATGCACCTTCAAGATGAGAAATTCCAATGTCTGTGATCTATCTGCCAAGTACAATATCAAGTCTCATGCTTCTTTCTCAGCTAAAACAGGGAATATTCAAATGTGCTGGTGGAAACTCAGCAGGACCCTAGAGATGCTGGTGTCAGTCACTTCATGAGTACAAGGCAGAGACTCACACTCAGTTCTGAATGCAGGCCCTGAGAGGAATTTGTCCTTGCAAATGTTTTTGAGGGAGCCTGATGTCCCAGATCTCCGTTTGTGCTGGATCTGCTCTCTGCCACTTCGTCCCTTCTGTTTGACCATCAGCACACGCGCCAAGGCTGCTCCTTTGCTCTGAGGAATTTTGCTCAGAGCTGCCTCACACATTCAAAAAGGCAGTGACAGCATCAAAGACCTTCATGACACGCTGTTTATTGACCCCCTTCGTTACACTGACATCAACCCAAAAAGAATGGCAAACCAGCAGGCAACACGTCCTAACAAGAATGATTCAGAGCAGCCGTTTAATCCCCACAGAAACTTCTGTGAGCAAAATCAAATTTTGAAACTAGCAAACCTTCCAGGAAAAAGCAGCCTGCTTTTCTGTAGATAACACTGATTTGGTTTTAACATACAATGTTTAGTAGGTTCTGATTTTTTGAAAACCAAGCAAAATTCAGCTTCTGTTTACCAGTCTGAGGGCATTCTTGAATTTGCTTTTTCTTCCATATTATAATTAGTGCATCACTTCATTTTCACAGCACAAAGGAAAAAACTACAGCACACTCCATTCTGCAGGAAACCCTCTATTGCCATACCTCTGTCCTGGTTTTGGCTGGGACAGGGCTTATTATTTCTTAGTAGCCCGTACAATGTTGTCTTTTCAGGTACAGAATTATATTGGTAACAACCTGATGCTTTATGTCAAAATTAATTTAAAAAAATAATCAAAAGTGGTCTCATGATGACTGGGACAGCTCCCTCAGCTCTCAGGAGTGCCTTCCATCAGGTCCCATGGACTTGCGTACGTCCATTTTGTTTGAATGCTCCCTAACCTATAGCCCTACCCCATCAGGTCTCATTTGGCTCGTCAGAGTGAGAGCTCCATGCATTCCCCCACCTCACTCACATGAAAATTAACTCTCCCTATCCTGTCCCAAACTTGCTGATGAGCTTGTGCACACCATTACTGTGCTGCTCTTGTGTGAGCTATTCCACCACCTCTGCACTTCAGATGATTCTGTAGCTCTGAAAGTGCACACAGCCCCAAACTCCTTCTGTTTTTTCCCTACACCACATGTATGAGCAGACAGACCCGTCAGACCTGGTCATATTCATTTCCCAGAAGAGGCATGAAAGCTTTCCCTGTAATGCAAAGCAAAGCTGCTAGCAAATCAAGCAATGTGTCCCAACATCCAGGGGAGAGAATGGTCTTTGTGCAAGAAATTTCTCTAGCAAACTTCCATGCCAAGATTTCAGAAACTCAAAAACTCTAAATTATGTGTTTTAAGTAAAAGTAGAATAAACACAAAAATTTTTAAAAACCCTTACATCTGGACTAGTATTACATATTGCATTAATCTACAAAAGGATATAGAGTTTTCTCCTATAGTACTATTTTCAGCTCAATACATTAAATGGTCCAAATTCTGCTCTGTTTTACAACCTCAGCACTGAAGTTCCGGGTAAAACTGTAGCATCAGCGACAAAACTACCCCTGGTGTCTTGCAGAAGGTGCAATTCCAGGCATGAACCATCCGAATGTAATCAGGAAATGTTCCATCAGCACGGGCTGGGTGCCTCTGGCTGAGAGCAAAATTCACAGAGACTTAAAGGAAAAGCATTGTCAGCAAGCAAAGGAACAAAACCAGGAACCAGCGCAACTGCAGCAGTGATCTGAACAAAGACAACGAGCGCATCAAGAGCCTGGGTAATGACTCAAAAGATGAGGTGAATTCGACAGGAGTAGATCTGAAGCCCCAGCAATGAGTTCCTTCCTTCCCTCTGCTCCAAGCCACAGGAGGCCCTGGCACAGGGCAGCACCAGGAGCAAGCCAGGAGCCATGGCCTTTGGTGGCCATCAGAGACACAGGGCCGTGGCCCTTGGTGGCCATCACAGACCTGAGGCCATGGCCTTCGGTGGCCATCAGAGACACGGGGCCATGGCCATTGGTGGCCATCAGAGACCTTCAGGCCATGGTCATTGGTGGCCATCAGAGACACAGGGCCATGGCCCTTGGTGGCCATCACAGACCTGAGGCCATGGCACTCGGTGGCCATCAGAGACCTCAGGCCATGGCACTCGGTGGCCATCAGAGACCTCAGGCCATGGCACTTGGTGGCCATCAGAGACACGGGGCTGTGGCCCTCAGTAGCCATCAGAGATCTCAGGCCGTGGCCCTTGGTGGCCATCAGAGACATGGGGCCACAGCCCTTGGTGGCCATCACAGACCTCAGGCCGTGGCCCTCAGTGGCCATCACAGACCTCAGGCCGTCGTCCCCGGTGGCCATCACAGACCCCAGGCCGTGGTCCCCGGTGGCCATCACAGACCCCAGGCCGTGGTCCCCGGTGGCCATCACAGACCCGGGCCCGCAGGCCCGGCCAGGCCGCGCCTGGAGCAGCAGCACCGTTGCCATGGCAATCAGCTGTTGCCAGGTAGCCGGCAACCAAGAGAAGACTAAGAATTAGCAAGGCCTAAAAATAAAGGTGTCGGGGGGGTTTTTTTGGATTTGTTTTTTTTTTTCCTAGATGCTCATACGTAACAGGCAAAATAATAATAAAACTCCCTCAAGATCTCGGCAGTTACGGGGTGTTTCTATTCCACAGTATTTGATCACCTTTTAAAATTAGAATATATTTCTAAGCAACGAAAACAACCAAAACATGACAGTGGGAAGATATTCCAAGTCAATGAAAACATGAGACTAAAAAGCAGGAAAGAAGATAAACTGTTTTGAATATTCAAAGAAACTGACAGATAAAAGACTAAATCCTTTCAAAATCTCTGCATCAGCAGAGTCAGAAAGCGTGGCAGCTCTGCTGGTTTACATCACCCATGGAGGAACCATCCTGTACTTAAGGGACAGGGGGAAAATGGATTTAATTTTCATCCCTAAACATTCCATATGCATACGGAGCCTATAAAATAGGAGAAAATGCAACTTAGGAGATTATGCAACTGAGGACATCAAGGGCTTTGGCATCCTCAGACTGAAGAGATGATAGGAATACAGGATGTGCGGTGTCTCACTGCAACAGGGTTTGCAAAAGCAAATGTTGCAAAGGTTTATCCCCAAGCGAGGAAAGCCTGTTGCCGTGAAAAATTTTTCAGCAGAAGTTACGAAGAAGAGAAAAGATGGCCTTTCCTGCTTCTTCCTAGTCACTACGTGGATTCATTACAAAACAAACAAAACCACAAAAAAACATACAAAAAACCCACAAAACAAACAAACAAAAAGTAAACAAACCCAAATCTAACCATAGGTCACCCCAGGTCACGTGGAAAGACATATCCGAAGCATCTCTCTTCCCAGGAATGAGTATTTTAAAGGAGAGGAAGCTGTAAGAACCCCTGCAAACTAAAATATCAGAAATCAAGTCTAATTGTAACCACTTGTGTTTTACAGTTCTTGACTCCAAGATCTGCATGTGTTTGTGCTACTGGATTCCCCAGAACCACTCCTTAGCGGTTTCAAGGAATAAACCCGTGGCAGAAATACTGCAGGGTTGGGCCAAACTGCTTGTCAGACTGATTCTTTTCACAGGAAAAATTAGACAAATGAATGAAATGTTGAGCCTGAATCCATCTCAATGTACAAAAGAAGCAATTCCTTTGGATTGACTAAAAACAAGGAATTTTAGGTTTTTTCCCCCCTTCATTTAAAGTAAGGAAAATCGGATGGAACACTAATTCTTTCTATTAGGTAACACTGTTTTCGTCTCTTTTTTTGTGAGCTGAAAGCATAATGTAATGACTTAAACCAAAAAAAAGGAATTATGAAATTGAAAGTAACTTCAGATTTAAACAGTGTAAACTTTCAGTGCTTAAGATGGTAAAATTAAACATTTGGTAGTTTTTGAACATTTTTGCTTCAATTGAGTAACTTGGCAACAACAACAACAAAAAAGCAATTTCTAAAACATCTTGGATGTTGTAAAATCTGTGTTTCAGTAGCAGTATAATGATGATATGTTCAGTCTTCTTCTATCTCAAGCACCCAGCCCAGAAAAATATTTCCCCCCTAAATTCTGTGCTGTATGTGACCCTATGTTTAGAAAGACAGAGCACGAAATTGCACTATAAGGACAATGATTCCCTCACTTTTACTTTTTTCTTTTCCATATTTCAATGAATAATGGATATTCTTTAGTGTAAATTAGGACTCAACAGGAAGTGGAAAATGTCACAATAAACACTTAAAAGCAGCACAGTGTATTTTAGAAACTAGAATAGCATCCCTGTGCACCAAGACCTTTGGAATAATAAATAAAAATAAAGAAGCAGTGGGTTTATTGAGAATATCCTACAAACATATTTTTAGACACCATACAAAGGTACCAAATTTAAAAAAAAAAAAAAAAAAAAGGCCAAATTTGAGTGGAAAATTACTGCCAAAAATAAACAAGAACCATACAAAGGAAGCTAAAACAATGAGAGCTGTGTTTCTTACTAGTGACTGTTTGTTTTAAGAAAGGACTGATAATTAAAATGCCTCTTCAAGTTATAAGATTCATTCTTGTCCTTTTTCTTTTGTTCTGGCATCCGTGACTGAATTTTATACATATCAACCTGCTGAGTATCAGATAAGATCAATTTATACAAACACGGGCAGACACACAGAACTCTTAATGTAACTGTGTGTTAACTCTGCTAGAATTTGATTTTTGTCCAGATGGGCTTCAGCTCCCCCGAAAACACAAAGCAGTTCCAAGTGTGGTGATAATGTTTAAGGAAGCCACAAGCTTGAATACCAAAAAAAAATCTGACTTGATTATTCCCTCTTGTTCCATCCCCTGGGGAAAGACAAATACCCATCCCGGGGATGGATTCCAGAGCTCCAACGTTCTCTGAAGTTCAAAGGAGTTTATTTGGAGCTCCCTGACTTTCTGAGCTTTGTTTCTAAAGCACAATTAGAGATTGCTCAGCCCAAGCCAAGTCCTGGCATATATGGAGGTGCCCGTTCTCAGCTCCCCTGAAGAAGGGCACCGAGTGGGATGACTTTATAAAGACATTTTGTTCCCTGTGCCATGCTCAAAACTCCTTTTGTCTCCACACTGCTTAACTGAGAATTAAGCCAGAGACACAGTGCTGCCCCCAGCAGCCTTTCTTTTACCTGTAGTAAGTCTTTCTTTTGGCATCTTTTAGTGCTAAAAAAAAAAAAAACAAAAAACAAAAAAAACCCAAAAAATCTCCTTCCCTCCACCCTCAAAAAACCCCCCACAATGGCAGAGAATTTGCATAAAAATAACTTTTACAAAATAGGTTTTTTTGCAGCATGTTGATGTCAACTAAGCTTTTGACAGGACATTGTCAAAGCTTTCCGCTTCAGGTGTTGAACACAGCAATTAAGCTACTCTCACACTAAACTGTTAATTGTGATTGTAAATGTAAAAATAATGTGTATTATTCTTAGTGAGATAGTACAAGAAAAAAAGTGGAAGTAAAATTAATCAAAATGTTTTGATACCACTAAAGTGATTGCTATATTTTGAATTTTAATCCCACAAATGTTAAATATTCCAACTTGATATTATTTTCTTGAATTTTGAAATTGCCCTTAGAAGAGGAAAATTGATATTTTAGACAAAAATAACCATTATATATTCACATGAATCTTCTGGGGAAGAGAGTTAAAGCCCTGTTTCTATTTAGCATCAGCTAAATAGAACACACTCAAGAAAAAGTGATTATTTATTTATCTCCAGAATAGTGACATTAACATAGAAGTTAAATTCAAAATATTTCATATATGTCTCTTCCTCTAGCCTCCAGAATCATTTTATACTTACTCTCATTTTCCTTTTTTCTTTCTCTTTCATATCCATGCTATATTTTATAGTTAGAGCATCAGTTATCCCATGAAATACAATGAAAAAGCTCTCACAACATTAACTCATTTCCTTGCAACATAGAAATAAAAGCTTTGTGTTCAAATAACAAATGAGGGGAGCAGGGAAATGCATCTGGTTGGAGCCCCACAGCAGCAAGATACAACAAACCTCTCCATTAATCCAAAATTTAGAGATTGCACAGTGAAGGAAAAACTGCTGATAAGACCTGGAGCCACAAAGAACACAGATCTCATTCTAGTGCAGCACTGGATCCCATCTCCCCAGTTCCATCAGACCATCGATCACGCTGAGAAAATTTCACCCTAATTGCAAAGTAAAAGCATAAACAACCCTGGTAAAAGTGGTTTGTCATCCGGAAATGTATTTTTTTCTTCTAAATGTATAGCAGAAAAAAAAAAAATATCCTTTTTATTCACTAGACTCTTCTGTGGTTTTACTCAGTTGTAGTTAATTCGGTAGTTTCAGGATTCTCTACTTGTCTCTTGACTGGGTAAGAATTGCAAAATCTCTGGCTCAAAAATACACACCTAAAATAAACATTTATCCCTTTTGGTGGGAACTTTTTTTTTTTTTGCCAGCTTAACTCTACTGAAACCTAAAAGAGAGAGAAAAATTTTCCCTAAAATAATTGAGTTGCAGCTAATTTGCACTAAAAACTTATCATTGACTCAAATATACTTGAAAGATTCATGAATCTCTTTATGGTTTCTCTTCTACAAAGCAACCCATAAAAATAATTCTATCAACATGAACAGGAGCTGCACAACTTCTTTTATACCTAATTTCCTTAGGAGCTGCTTTAAGTTCCTTTTCTTCTTCCAATCAATGAGGAAAAAACATGTTGATCAAAGTCAGGCTCATTTTTGACTTATATCTCCATTTATAAGTTTCCATTGAAGAGCCAGATTTGGAAGTTTATGGCACCTGTAAAACCATGGACTTGCATAAGTTTCGTCGAGAGTCAAGTTATGCTGCAGAATATTATCGGTGATGATGCACAAAGTAGGAAGGAATCAGGCTTGTCTTTCTTTGCTTAAGTCTGCAAGGCTGACAGCAAAAATATCTGTAATCTAAATATATTTGATCTGAAGTTATAGAGAAAGAAACATGACAACCTATCACACCTTTTTTCTTTTTAAACAAAGTCACATTTTGAGAAGAGCTGCAATTTCGGGAGTCTTTCAAGTTTTGAGGTCTGAGTCAGTTATGAAAGCTGCAAGTGGGCACAACGAACACGCAAAGCTCCAGCAGGTACCTTTAGATCCACATCAGTCATTCCACATGCCCCTCGGACCATCAGGGATGCCCAGGAGAACTGAACAGGAGGGATCACCACCTCCCATCTGCTGGGAAGCTCTGGGAAGCAGGCTAGAAACCATCCTGTGCTCCATGGCAGTGGTTCTGCACCACTTTCCTGGGAGTGGCTTCCTAAGAGGGGCCAGGAGACCAGTCAGCCTCATCGCCGTCTCTCCACCCTCCTTTCTTCACTACACTCACGGCAATCCACCACTGATGGGTTGTTTCCTCAAAACAACTCCGAGAGGGATGGATGCAGTTTGAAAAATGGATGCACCATCCGAGAGGCTCAGATCAGAGAGTGATTGCTATGGTAGGATATGAAAATAGATTGACTCCATGGAGCTGTCAGCAGAGAAAGAAGCTTTATTTACAATCTCAGCAGTTTCTTTTAGAACACGCTGTGTAAAAAGGTCTGTTCTTGCTCCATGGCACTGACACTGCTCTGCATTGGTTCAGGAATAGGAAACAACCCCTGGGACAGTTGTTCTGGCAAAGGGAACACTGTTTGCTGAGCCTGTGCTGAGAAACGGAGAGAGATGTTTGGAAAAGAGAAACTGTTGGCAGCTTTCCCTTGGGAAAGGAGCTAGCAATAGTTAGTAAGCTAAAATTCAGGCTCAGACTTGTTGAGCCTGCAAGTGATCTGTGTTTTCTCTAGTTTATTGCCTTTTAATTATGCTGGCCCATCTCATTGGAGCAGACTCATCACCTTCAAACAATAAACTTATCCATATGGAATACTGGTAAGACTGGCAGGAAAACAACAAATTTACATAGTGAGTGCTTTTGAAGTTTTGATCTCTTTTGTTTTTTGATGAAATGAAAGACTTGATCACTTATCTCCCATGCCTCGTGCATGCACTAATTTACACTAATCCATACCTGTTTTGCTGAAATTCTGACCGAGATTTTATGTAATTGCCATCAAAACTGAAGCATCTTACTTCTTGGGAAGAAAGGAAAGATTTAATCAACTTTAGTCATGACTTTAAGTGAAGAACAAACTAACATGAAATGATAAATTAAACACTGACTTCCAAACATAGCCCCAGTGACTAGAAAAAAGAAAAGAAAGGTAGCATGACACATTCTTTTTGCTTCAACTACTAAGAGACACAAAGGAAAAACAGAGATGTTGATCAGCATCCAAAGAACATGAGGTTCTTGAATATGGATATTTCTGACTCTTTTGAAAGGTCTCTCACTTAGCACAAATCTCTAATTTACAATTTTCAAAGAAAACTTGAATATGACAACCAAGACAGAGTCAAATTAAACCTAACAATTATCTCCTTTCTCAGTAATGGAGTCTACAAATATACACAATATTAAAGCAAAATTTTTACAATTCCAATCAGTCTTTGGGGTGAGGTTCCTTATGCAGAGATGCAAGCACCAAACCTCAACCAGATTCAGCTCTACCTAAAAGGAAGAACAGCACACAAACACACACAATAAAAGAGAAAATAATGACTCCTTAGGCTCTTCCAGCAGATTTACACCACACCTTCTTCCTCCTGTACTTTCATGATGAGAAGCTCAGCTCACCCCACGTTTGCTGTTGTGCTTCCATCAGATTTCCAGGCTTCCCCGGATACCTGCAACAACATCTACCTGCAAGAGATTTTCTGCTCATGCCCAAATTTGCATGTTTTGTCCCCTGTGTTCCTTTCCCCATCTCCTGGCAGCAATATCCCTCCATTTCCCCCAAAAACCCGCTGACCTGTCTTGTTTGGGCGAGGCAGGGCAGGAGTTTGCCCAGAGCTGCGCACGCTTTGCTGATGTGATGTGTCTCCTCACGTGCTGGTTGCTTGACTTGCGCTGTCTGCCCGACCAGCCCCTGCCAAACTCCACTCATAATGGCCAGGTTTTCTCTGCCGTTCTCTCACTGGGGCCATTAACAGCATTTCCCTGCCTTAATTAGCCATGCTTTTCGATAATTGTTTCAGGAACTCAACACCTCCGAGTTATCTTTCTACATGTTAATTTTGATTAAAGTTTGCCAACAAACTCAAAACTTATTAGCAGGAGACTGACAGAAAGTGCTATCACCACTTTTTTCTTCAAGAACCTGTGCAAAAGCACAGTTCAAAGAGCTGTCATTTGTGGTGTTATTCTCTCTTCTGTCACAGAACTCACCTCAGATTGCTATAACCAATGTGATCTCAGTATAACTTCTCTTGTTCTATTACACTTTTCTCCTTGGCCAGCTCAGCTAGAGCTTCATACAGAGTGAGGAGAAATTGCAATTTGTTTTGCACAAAGTCATACAACGTGCCACTCCCACTCCAGGTTACTAAAACCCAAGAGAAGAGCTGAGGGGAGAACTCTCTGCTCTCTAGAAAGACCTGGAAGGAAGTGGTGGTGAGGTGGGGGGTCACTCTCTTCTCCCAGGTAACAAGGGACAGAACGAGACCAAATGGCCTGAAGTGGTGCCACGAGAGGTTTAGATTGGATATTAGGAAACATTTCTTTCCCCAAAGTGTCGTCAAGCTCTGGAAGAGGCTGCCCAGGGCAGTGTTTCCATCCCTGGCAGCATTTTAAAGGTGTGTAGAGGTGGCACTTGGGGACTTGGTTTAGTGATGGCCTCGTCAGAGCTGCATTAGTGGTTGGATTTATTTATCTTATTTTCCAACCTAAATTCTTTGATGATTCTATGATTCTAGTTTCTTTTCTCCTTTTCAGTCTCTCTCTCACTTCCCTCCTATACCAAAAATCTTCTATTTGCTTTTTTTTTCAACACTGGAAGATGAAGTGTGGCCTTGTGTTGCTCCTTCTAACAGGATGCGAATTTTACCTTCTTTACAGAAGAAGGCTATCTAAGAACACACAGGAAAAATCAGGGCAAATTTTTCTGAAAAATATTCCATTCTAGTCATTAAGGCAGTTCGTAAAGGGGTGGCAGAAGGAAAGCTTTTAAAAAGACCGCTGCTTTAAAAAGAAATGCTACTGCAATATCTTTTATGGGATTTTTTTCCCCCATAAACGTGATTGAGCATCTTGTTTCTATGAGATTTTGTTCTTAAACACACTAATTAATAATTCACTATAAAATTAATAAATACTCAAGAATACTGTCAGTTTTCTATCAAAACCTTCTGCAAAACGTTAAAAATAAATACAATACTGCCTCTTCCAAATAAGTGACTCCTATTTCAACAGACGGAGCATGCAGCCCTGACCCTTTTGATTGAATATTGTGCACCTCAGGTCTTGACTGAAACCACACAGGAAGGTCATAACATTTTATGCTGCTTCTTGCAAAACAGTCCACAACCTCATTCTTAAATTTCTATTGTATATACATCAAATGCAAAAAAAAAGATGAATTGCAACAAATGAAAACACTTTTCTATTTTCATCATTCCAGAGATTTCTTTTCTGTGGAAAATAGTTATCAGTTTAAATAGGTACATGGTTTCTGGAAAATGGGTTACTTTAACAGCCCTTGACACATGCTTAAATTCTGTTATTTCAGGTACATAACTGTTTTCTGGCTAGTTCTGCTCTCCACCTTTGTTACATTGTCCAGCTGCAAAAGCTCTACAATGACCAGTACTGAAAGCTGTGACTTGCAAACCCTGGCCTAAGGACCACCTCTGGTCCCTACAGACTCCATGCAGAGCAGCTCCTGACTCAAGAGGGAAATATTCCTTCCTCAGGAAGCAACACTTCATCTGTAAGGAACGACTGAAATTTTATAAAATCTCTTTCCTCCCACAGAAAGTTTTTAAGATTTGGAAAACTGCCTCAGAAATGAAAAATACTTCATATTTTTTTAATTTAAAAGGAATCTTAGTGCTGTACTGTAGAGATCCACCCAGGTACATGGCAGAGAACATCTGTGACATGCAGAACACAGAATCTTAAAACCCCTTCCCACAGCCAGGACAGCAAATCTTTTAATCCTAGACAGCCTAAACTCAGCTGAAGACTCAGCCACAGCTGTTCTCTTCCACTTCCTCCTGATGTAATAATCCTGTTTGCTATGAACAAGTAGTAACAGGGACAGAAAAACGCAGCCCTTGCTGTTTAGCAGTCTCTTGTGGGATGAGAAAAACCGAGTCTCACCCGCTCACTGCGATGAGCAAAGCTACACCTTTCCAGCAGTCAAACCATTCCCAGGGAATCCTCCCAAGAGAACCCAAGCCCCGTTTCCTGTGTCCCAACCAGTGCTCCATCAGCCACAACGCTGGCCGTGCTGCACGTGCTGTTAGCCAGGAATGCCATCCGAGCTTTCAGAACCCCCTCTGATTTAAGTTCTAGATTCCTACAAAAGCTTTCTTTTCAGTGAACTCACTTTCAGATGGAATCACTCAGATGAAAAAAAAAAAAAAAGAAGTCCTTACCAGCCCTGGTCACAGTTGTTATGCAACCATTTTTAAGGGATTTGCGGACCCTTATGAAAAAACAGGCTCCCAAAAGCAAGCACTTGTCAGTATTTTGTGAAGTTTAGATTTTCTTTGTTGTTCCTGGTTTTAAACTGTGCCCATATTTGTCCACAACGAAATGTGAACGAGAAAGGATCAGGAAAGCCTCAAACTTCCAGAGTGACCTTGGGATATTAGCACCTCAGAAATGCTTTCATTGCCCGCAGGGAAGGAGATACCAGAGGACATATTGACACTGGTTTTGTGGAAACACCTAAATCTCCAGCATCTATTAGATGATAAGCTTATTTCAGTTGTGACCAATATTCCATTTATTCCAATCCCTAAGAAACCAGCCAGCCCTACTTAAGTCACAGTTGCAGATGCAATGGATTTTGGACTCTGTTAGGGTAAAAATCCAAAGCAGGGGTGCTGTCTACAATGTTTGAATGGGACACTCCAGGTGTACGACGTTACACTATCAATCTTCCTGCTGCTCTAAAGAGAAACACAGACATCAATTTAACATGGACAGGCCAAGGAAATAATGTCAATAACATTTGATTGTACACAGCATTCCTCAGCACTCACACCTGAGCTCCTTTTCACCGACACACTCAGCCTTTACTCAGCTCCACCTCCACCATTCCCTCAGCACCAAGCCTTGTAGCAAGGAACTTGCACAACAGCATGACTTGAACTTGCATCTGTGGACAATGTCATTCATGCCTCTGAGTGGTTGTCACTTCCTCTGCTTCAAAATACGCAGAGGTTGTTTGGGTTGTAGTAAGGAATGAAAAAAAAAGTTCATTTTTTTCTGTATAAAATCAATGCAAATTTAAAATGAAGCGAAACTATTTCCCCAGCAATACTATAAACTACTAAATTATCCTTTAAACACAGTATTTTTCTGTGCAACACTTACTCCCTGAGAACTTGTAGGCAGTAACTGTACCACCTGTTCAGCTTTGTTTTCTAAGCATGACTAGGGAAACTACTGCAATCAGCCGGATAGATAATGGTTTTCATTCTCGTACTCCTTCTGTTATGACATTCCCTTTGGGCTCATTCACATCTAACATTAAACATCATTTGGGTTAATAACAGGGTTATTAGTTCTTTCAATCTGTTGGACTCCCCTGGACTCAAGGAACACATTAACCTTCTCAGCTAAGTTACACTGGAAACTCGCCCTCACCATCTAGCCGAACTATAACCACCTCAGCTTTTTCCAAAAGGTTCTTCCAGATGATACCAATCATTCTTCTTCTTAGTTCCTTCTTTTGTGTTACAACACTACGTTTGATTTTTACTACTTTAGCCTAATCATCAAGTTGTTCTCATTTACCAAATCTCCTTTAGCAGTATAATGCCTCAAGACTTGAGTGACCAGCAACCCCCATCAGCACAGAATTAATGTATTTATTCAGTCAATAACCATAAATAATATATTTAATAAAACATGTTAGCATTCAGGGGATTTCCATTGTGGGAAGCAAAAAACCCCCAAATCCTCATCTGGTTACATCAAAATAGGACTTCTCCCTAACAAAATGTCAATCCTCAAAGAAAGATAAAATTTCCAGATCAGATTTTTGAAATCTCTTCATTGCCTACTCCAAAAAAAAAGCAAACCAACCAACCAACAACAACAAAAAAATTCTCAAAAGACAAAAGCAATAAAAAAGACTTCGTTGGTTCTCTTTTACACATCCATGTCTACCAGCCACACACTCCTGCTAAATCTTTGAGTGATGATGTACTGGCAACTACAAACATGTTAAAACATTCTAATCATGATTCCTATTTCATCTTATCTAGATATGATATACATGCTCCCTGATTTTCCAGGACACATCCATACCAGCCTCTAATGAGATTTAAGAAGCTGACAGGAATGATGGAAGATCTAGGAATATTCAAGCTGTGAATGTATTTATGCTGAAGATGATGAGCCAGTTCCTAGCTATGAAATGGCTTTCCTCACATGACTGAAATGCCATCAGCTCAGATATTCCATTTCACACTGTTTGTTCCATCCTCATTCCTAAAGCAATGATACTTAGCCTCATTATCTTCTTCCTTTCAGGATTACTTGAACAACAAGCATCAGTTCCATCCCAAGGAAACAAAAACTGCTGCTACTCAGAAGGTTTACAGAAAGGAGATCAGCACAGTCTGGATGTGGACAGCATCCAAGAACAGTGGTGGGTCTGAACTCAAATAAAACTAACAAGAAGTGAGTATTTATTTCCCTAACGGCAGAGCAAAGTGTGCAGGTACTTCTTAGCAAAATTGAGTCAGGTTAAGCAGCAGTACAGGTGAACCAAGGCCAAATCAAGGAGCTGGTGCAGAAGATGGAAAGAAAGGTGTTTGGTTGGAAGAGTCTCATTGAAGAAAACAAAACCAAAGAAATATCTACATTTATATAATGATATTTACACCATTAAAAATGGCAGCCACCACGCTATGTTTAGAAGACCATAAAAAAAAAAGTTTCCAGCATTTCTTTTACCTATCTGTGATTGTAACTGAAAATTACACATTCCTCTCAAAGCTTCAATATAAGCCCAATAAATAGGTATAATCTGAAATACAAACTGGAAAACTTGATTTCTAGCTCTTCACCGCCTACATAACAAAGTTAAACACACAGGTATTTAATTCCTGGAGCATTAAGAATATTTTTAGATAATGATTTTCTCTCTGTATAGGCCTTGTTGCTGCAGAAAGCAGTATGATTTCCACAGGTGTATATTAGCATAGAAATATTACATCAAAGTGTTCTGGATTATATGTTCATCTTTTTAGTGCAGTTTTGGAATCACATGACCTTATATGTTCATTAAAAACTCATGCTAATGAAAAAGAACCAAACTAGTCTTCAGGATATAATACCTTCCATTTTAGTATCCCAAAGGAACACACAAATGTTGAAGACTAAGTGTGAAAGAAAAAGCTATCTGGTTCCTAAGAGTTCAGAGTCCTGATTTGTTTTGTCTCCCAGTGTTATATGCCTCAACATTATTTAGAATGGAAGCATTTCCTTTACTTTTGCAAATTCAGTTTGCCATCAAATATAATTAAAAAAAAAGTTAGAATGGAATTTTAAAAAACAGTACTGAAGTGTTCTGAATTATTAAAATAAATTGCAGTTTCCAACTACGTGGCAACAACTTTCAACTTTCTGTGACGGCAGGAGGTAACTCAGACCAGAGTTTATGTACAAACATATAGAAAACTTTACCACAGCATTTCTGATAGGATATTAGCAAAAACTCTTCATCACAGACTTGATCAAACAGGCTGTGGAATCTCCATCCTTAAAGATGATGAAAGCTCACCTGGACAGGGCACTGAGCACTGAGTTCAATGTAACCTCCAAGCTAGCTCTAATTTGAGTGGTGGCGTAGGGCAGATGACCCTGAGAAGTCTCCAATAACCTAATTTATTCCGTGACTTTGTCTCCAAGGTCAGCCAATGCAGGCTGAGGACAGGAGCATCCTACAGCTCTCATGAGTACAGGCTGAAGTTATCACTCTGCTGTGATGATCCTTCACGGAGTCCCACCCGCTGTTCTCTGGCCAGGTCTGTTTTCAGAGCACATCTCCCACTGTGTGACCACCTCCCCCTGGCCAGTCACATATGCACACGTTTCCAGCGCCTCTAAGGTTTTCTGTGAGCATCCCTCCCCTCACACACCTCAGAGTCCTGGGGGAGGAGGGACCCTGGTGCAATTCTGCAGGGGAGCTGCTGCACTTCTGCCACGTTGAGGCATTTGTACCTGTGCCAGAAAGGGGAGCAGAACGTTCATCTCCACACTGTGGTTCAAATGGGAGATGTGTAGGGGCAGCAGGCAGAAGATGAGGAGTTTGAATCTAGCTGAGGCAAGTATGTGAGATAAGGGACACCTTCAACAAAAGACAGGAATGATTTACATTCAGAGAACCAAAGATCTCTTCAGCTTTGCTAGAATTCTTACTTTCTTTTTAGTGTTGAAAGTCTTGTATGCAATAAGACATTTCATTCTTGATTTTGGAAATGACCAACAAACATGATGTTGACAGCTACCTTTCTACAGAGAATATATTTTATCATCAATGTTCCAGAAATTCCATTAGTTTCCACAGATGAACCTCATTAGGAAGCAGCGTTAATTCCTGAAGAAAATCATCTGCCCATATGTTAGATGGGGATGGGAAGGAAGAGCAGAACTCCAACGGAGCCAGGTGCTGGATCCTACACTTGGGTCACAACAGCCCAGGTTGATTTTCTGGTTTTTAGCCAGTGGATGGGCACACAGCTGCTGACCCACCTCCAGCCTGAGGAGCACCACGTGTGATTTCCTCTACTCCACTGATGTTTCTGGACAGTTGGTGCACAATCCATGCCCAGTTCTCTGCCTCTCCCAGGCTTCATTTTTCAACATCCCCTGTTTTTTAACTCGCAACCAGACTCTGGGCTGCAGTATAACCCAGGGGACGTGACTGAGTTAGATTGCTGTGGTTTACTTCGATTTGGACTTCTCATCTGTAGTGCTGAGCAAGCAAACAGCCTCCCAAAATCCAACTGTGAATTATTTGCTGTGGAAGAAGTGCCTTTGGGCCAGTCCTTTTTTTCCGCTTGTTCTGATTTTTTACCCGACTGCCCCAATTAGACTAAACATGTTTGCAAATACTGAAATAACCTAATCAAAGTAACATTCTCAGCATCATCTGTCATGCCGCTCCAAAGTCTGACTGATTACCTTGAACAGCATATGGAAATAAAGCAGGTAAAACAAGAAGTACCATGATTTTATCCTTCCTAGTGAATTAGTCTTCAGATACCCCCAATGATTCTATTATTTCAATCTGTCACAAGCAAAAAAAGATACAAATGCAACCAGCATGGGCTGCAGATTCCTAGCCACAGCATGTGGCTCACTGATGTTTATTAATTAGTGTTTCAAGAAAACAAAACAAAAAAACCCCTCTCATTACAAGAGCCAATATTAAGTTTCTCTGTGGAACCTACTCCTTATGGAGTCAGTGTGGTGGTGTAAAATGATGCAGAAAATCTTTCTGATTCTGGTGCCTGTGCATGCATGCACACAGAAACAGCCTGAATTTTCCTTGTTGCTGCTGAAGTGTCAAGCTTTGGCTTTATTTTATTATCACTGAGGAATATGCTCCTCTGACTTCATCTGACCTTTAAGAGAACTGCCTGCTGAAGCTAATAGCAGACTTCTGTGTCTGGAGCACGCCACGAAGGAGACTGGCTGTTGGATATGCAGTGTGCTCTCAAGCAAGGAAAACCTTTTTAACTCTGAGCAGTGACAGGCAAACCAGCGGAGACTTGAGGTTCTGCTGAGCACACCAAATGGCTCATTTCCCAAACCTTTACCAAACCTCTTTGGTCTCTCAACACAGAAGCCTGGCAAGAGCAGTTGTGGGAATTTGTATTTCTTGCTTTTCTGTATTATTTTTCCATGGGCAGTTTCTGGTCCCTCTCAAGCCTGGCCTGGCTGGAGCAGTTGCCCTTCCACAGCGCAGATCATGGACAAAAAGCCTTCACTAGAGCGAGGAAGTGTAGAGTCCATAAAAGTGAACTAAAGTGGATTAACTTTAATAAAATGGAAACATTAGAGTCCTGACTGAGTGATTTCAATTAAAAATATGTGAGACACTTCACAGTTACTCCAAAAGTAATCTGATCTAGGTTTAGTTCAAGGACTTGATAAAGACAGAGCCAGTTCTAATTTTATCTGAGCAGATTCACCTATTTGCAATGCCTGTCCTACGTGCTCTAATAACAGTCCGGTAGACCTTAAACCAAAGCTGTGACATAGGTTTCAGGTTTTTAAGACTCTGAAGAGGTTTTTTTATGCTGACAAACTGGCAGCTTGACCAAGGATATCTTACTGGCTCCCATTAAGGGGCACACATTGTGGGGATTCCCTAGGACAAGCAATGGGACAGCCGATAAGACAGTATGGCCCATAAGGAAAACAAGTTAGCAGCCAACTCAGAACAAATCTTACAGTATAAAGCAGCTTTACTGTACTAAAGGTAAAGAAAACACCAGTGAGCATTAGAAGAAAGTAAAGGATTGCAGAACACATTTTCTGTGAACACCCAAAAATAGAATTACTACAGACACCACTGTCCATGCCACTGGAAAGGCAGCAGCATAAGAATAACTGAAATGTCAGTCATAAGAACAGAAGAAAGTCAGGACAGTACAGTTCAAAACCTTTCTTTCTGTTCCTCCTCTTTATTTTCATTGAATCTTAGTTTGTACCCAAAGGAAACTTTTACAGCATTAGAAACCGAGGAGGTTTACCCAAAGAACATCTGCACCAACATCACCAAACTTTCTCTCCCCTCACCCTCCCCACTCTCCCCATTCCTTGCCAGTGCTTTTTAGCATTGGCAAAGCAGAACTCCTTTGAAAGGCATTGAGGACGACCCTGCATGAGGATGATCACTCAGCCAATTATGGTCAAATACCAGTAGGGAATTTTCTGAAGTGGGCACCACTGATGATTTATAGAGAGCCTATTACTGTAGCAGAGAAACATTTACTAGAAACTGGACTGGGGCCACCAATTCATTTCACACGAGCTACTGAAGCAAGCAAAATGTTCTCTTGGCTCACTTCTAATTCGAGCCAAAGTTATTTGGTTCCTTTAAATCAGTGTTCCTCATTAGCCTGCTTTGGGTTCAAAAAGGCTGCTTACAAACTTTGTGACCATTTATAAGGCTTTTAAGCACTTTGTTTAGTATAGTTCACTGAATAAGGGTTAATGTAACTGCAACATCACGGTGAAACATGCACAATCCTTTTTCCAAATTTCTTCCTGTTGTTCTTGAGGCATTGCAGAACAAAAAAGGCAGTATAATAACACAAATGGTATTGCTTTACTACCGGCTTTCATCATTCTTTCTGATCATTTATATGGGGAACTGCAAAGAAGTCAGCTACGAGTAATTTGGGACACAGATGGACATCCTCTGTCCACAGAGAGTCCTAATGAAACAGCAGCAGAAGAATGCACGGGTAAAAGGGAAGCCACCTATCAACCCACTGCATTAAGCAGCATCTCTGCAGCTGAGTATGGCATCTATCCTGGGGTTTTGGGAAATTCCAATATAGATCTTAACTCCGCTTACTTAAGGAGGTGAAGCTTCATTATTTTAAAAAGAATGTCTTAGCAAATAGATAAATGATTGCCTCCCAAAGCTTCCTGTTGGAGAGATCTCATTACGTATAAATGATTGACTCACTGCAGACCAGGCTTGAATCTCTTCTGTGCATCTCTGGTGCTTGTCCCAACTGTGCACACGGATTCAGCTCCCCTCACTTGTTCCACACTGTAATGAAGCTCACCAAGAATATATCTGGCAGGAAAAAAGCCAGGAATGATTCTGTAGCCTGGTGGTCAGGGCATTTGCTGGGTAGAGAAGGCATTTAAGCAGCTGAGCTGTTTGAAGTCTTGGCTCTTATCACTGCATCGAGTGAGGGCCCTGGACAGGGCCTGCCAGTGGCTGTTTCAGGTCCTGTATTTTCTCATCTTGACCATAAATTCCTCTCTGAGACTAACCAGCCCTTCCTGCAGGAGCTGGTAGCGTACACTGCTATAAAAAGTGGCTATTGTGACACACGCACACGTTCCAGTCTGATTTATGCAATTACATGGCTGGAAATGAATTAGAGGACATAATTGTTGGGTTCTCTGTCTTTAAAAACAAGGCTTCCATCAAAAAAAAATATCCCCCACTGCCTTGCTTCCTCCATCTCTGTGTAAACAGGCTACCACAGGAATCTGGATGACTCAAGTGAAGATCTGGCATAAATGAGCAATACGATGGTAAATATGATAAAGCCATCTTGGACAAATTTAACCACCTTCCTTCCACACATTTTAACAAGCACACTCTGGTGATCATGCTCCTCATCTTCTTTCTCCTCATGCACTGAGGAGCCCAAAGATGACAGAACCAGGGACAAAAAGGAATAACCAATCCCTCTGTTGTTCAATTCTTTCTCCCCTCCAGCCAAATCCAGGGCAGCAGGACATTCCAAAACTAAGGTTTACAACCAAATAAAGGAACATCATTAGCTATGTTACATAACATGCAATATATAGCTATATTTATTAATATCTGAAACAGAGCTGCTACTTCAAAGGAAATAAATAAACATGAAAAATGTGATCGTTTAAAATTTTACCTGGAACATGAGAAAATGAATTACAAATGCATCCTGGCAGTACAGTGTCTGTGCATCAGAGACAGGACAACCCTTGGCTCAGCAGGAGATGAGACATGTATTTCTCATTGGATAAGACAGCCAGACTTTAATCCAGAACATTTGATTTCACAGCTGTAAGCTTTAAATTTGCTTAAAAGGAATCCTGGACCCCGGTTTGGAGTGCAATGTTTCAGCAAAGTGAGGTAACCAGATAAGAAAACCCAAACCTCCATTAGGCAAAGGTCAGTCACCATCTGCAGGAATATTTGCAGGTCATCTTTTCTCACTCAAACAGCCAGCTCTGTGTGACTCAAGGAACACACCCTTAGCTTATATTCGTGCTACAGCAACCGGTGCCTGAGGACAGCCTCCCAAAATGTATTGTAACTGCACAAATAGATTTTGTTCCTTGGTGTGACAGCTAAAGAAGAAAGACGACTACGTAGGTGGAAAGACTGCAGGAAAGCAGGAAAATAAGGAAATGCCCAGGGAGGAAGAGTTGGTTGTTCCCCACCCTCAACATAGTTAAGCTTGTTTTTAACATGAAAATTCTGTTTTCAAGCAGTTAAAAGCCCGTCTCATTGAAATCTGCGTGGTTACACCAGTTTACACAGTCTGGGGATCTAGCTCTAAGACTGCTGTTTGTTTGGGATATTTATTGTAAACTGCTTCATCCTCACAAGTAACTCATCACCACATCACCATAGGAGCCACAAAAAGGCAGAAATGACCTCATCTCACTGGCCATCCACGAGCTGTAATTAAATAACTTATAGTAGGAGTCCTGAGGCTCCTGCCTGGTTTTAATTGTGTTTTCATTAGAGCAAGTATTGTTCTTGTGCAAGTGAACTGTGAGTTCTGCAGCGTGGCCTGAGCTGCCTCTGCAGAACCTCCATGAACTCCAAGCTCTGGCTGAGCTGTTACACCGTAAAGAAATGAAAAGCTGCAGCTCACAACGCACACAGGCCTCCTTAAAGCCACTTGATTTAAAAGAAAGCAACATCCTTATTTCCTTCTTTTACTTTGCTGCCAAGAGAAATAATCATACTAAGCCAGGACCAGGGGAAGCAGCCTTATGCAACAGACAAATGGCACTTGCAAATATGTTTACAAGTCTCATGATGCTGTTCGAGAAATGCAGGCCCAATATCCTTCCTTACAGAGTAAAACAAACAAAAAAAAACCCAACAAAAAACAAACAAACAAAACAAAAAAAAAAAGGCACCAGAACAATGTCCCTTCCAACTGAAACCTGACAAAGAAAACAAGCAGTGTGCACACAAGGCCCAGGCCACGCAGTTCTGGTTTGACATCTGCTGCAAGGGTGGCTTACCCCCCAAAGCCACTGGGGTTATTAATATTGAGAAAATAGGATTATTGTCTGAATGGCACAAAGAGGAAAAACTATCTGTATCTGCAAGCTGTCTACTTATTTAGACAGCATTCATTTCCTCTTGATAACACATATGAAGAGCCACTTTGGGAAAGCGATTCTTTTGGAGTAGTTTGGTTTTTTTTTTTTCATTTCTTTTCCTCCCTGCAGATGACCTGTGTTTTTTACTTTTATTTTAGGTGATGGAGAGCACACAAATTCTTGAATCTTCCCACCACATGCATGGGAAGGCTTTCCAAGCGATTAAATTCAAGGAGTCCAAATCATAATATTAGAATAATAAAGAATGATCTGGAGGGCTGCCTGCCACAGGAAGCTTGCCCTGAAGTACATAAAATCAGCTATTGCCATTACGCACAGAGGTAAGTGTCTCTCAGGCTGTTTTTATTTCATACCCTAGCTACAAGGAGCTGGAAAACACTTCAGAGGGAAAGTGGATGGAAATACTGGCCCTGATGATGGTTGCTAGGCACCAAGCAATGCAGAGAGGACTACTACTGGCCAAGCTTCAAGCAGATTCAGATATTGTTCTAATGAAAATAGAGTGCCATTAAAAATCAAGGCCTGGTTTAAATAATTTTGACCAGAGGACTGAAAAAGGAAAATAATTTCATCTTAGCCGCATCTTCAAAAACAGATACAGAACCCGGGTAGGTGAACCCAGCGACAGCCGAAACAAACTCATCACGCTGAATCCCCAAGGAAAGGAAGGTTAAATTGCATTCCAGACCCTTCCTGAGCTTAAATTCAGAGGTTCCTTAGCAGAGCACCTGTGGCAGGGTAAAAATCCAAATTCTCACTTGTCCTTGCCAGTCCGAACAGCCCCAAGGGGACATTTCTGTGTGCCAGGCTGCACCACACCCCGGGCACAGCGAGCTGCAGCCCCTCTGAGCGCTTCTGGCACAAGCCCAGGGCACCACGGACCTCTCTGTGCCTACAGCAGAGCACGGAGACAAGGAACTGGAAAATAATCTGGTTTGGAAGGGACCTCTGGGGGTAATCCAGCCCAGTCCAGGCTCGAGGCTCAATGCAGACTTCAGGTCTTAAAGCAATGCTGTCCTTAAATAGATTCAGTTTCTGAGTCTTCACAGTTTGAGGGTTGTTTTTTTTAACTTTTTTTGCAAGTTCAGGTTTTGGTCAAAGTTGATTTTGTGGATGCATGATGTTTCCTCATTCTTATCTGCAATTTCTCTTCTGCTATAGATCTAGAAACTGACTGGGAATAAAATAATATCCTTAGTCATCCCGGATTTTGAAACACAGATATTCTCAGTTTTTGTCCATCTGTTCAAGATGCTTAGTTTGGACATGGTTTAATTCTGCTGCTCTTGTTTTCTCCTTATATTCTGATTATTACTACAGGGACTTAAATAAAAGCAATTAAAAAAAAAAAAAAGTCTGTAAATTGCCATCACTCCAATCCAAAAAACTCCAAACAATCCTGTGCAAGTCAAGGAGAACACGAAACTCCATCAAACCACAAACACACACAGAGGCATAACTCTATTCTCAAAGTTTCATTTCCATGAGACCGTACTAAGTTTCTCTATTAAAAAATGTTTTTAATGAACAATTTCCTCAATATTTTCTGTAAAAAGAATTTCCTTAGGCCATCTGATATTAGAAGCAGAAGCCTCTGTTTAAATATTCAGTTATTTTTACATCACATCTTCAGAGCATTTTTTTTTTGTACTTATATTACCATCTTTTAAATATTATTTTGAGATTGTTTCATAAATTATGCTCCAATCTACTAATGGTGTTTGGCCAGAATTTCCATTTTTTAGAAATTTGTTAGGCTCTAATGAATTAGTTCTTTTTCATTATATATTGTGCCAAACTTAATACCTTTATTTTATTATTCAATTTACTCTTGTAGCAAAATGCACATAAATGGCCTTTTCCAGTATAATTTTATAGTTTAAGTTTCCACTTGTTTTTCCATCTAACTTTCAACCATATTTGAACTATTTTTCTTTAAGCTCCATAGAGGAAACCATGTAAATTGATCTCAAAACACCTCTGCTAATAAATTAGAGTTCCCCCACTTAAAAACTGGATTTCTTCCAGCCCTCTATAGAGAGGATTGGGCTGTGAATTTCAGCCATTACAAACTGGTAAAAAATACCATCATTCTGTGAAATAGTTCTCTCCCTCCTATCTCCAGCTCTTCAGATGGGTTTTTTGATCCAGACCGCAGCAGAATCAGCCCAGGAAAGAGAAATTTAAATAGATTTTTACCTATTGTCATACAAGAGTTCTCATTTTTTAGCTTCTGCCTTACTGCTGGTGGTATTACCTGCACTGATATTTGTAACAAAAGGCAAGAGTTTGTCAAGCAACTGCTTGAAGCTGGCATTCTACGCCTGTTCCTCAGCAACTGAAGCAGAGGTTTAATTCTCAAAAGTGCTGAGCATACTGCTCCTGCTTGAGTTTTCAAAACAAAGAATCAAAGCCACTGAAATTCTTATTTTTTTTTCCTTAAGAGAGTGTGGTTCTCAGAGTTTATTTGATATGCTTTCTTTTTCCTGATGCAGCTAGAAAATTTAACAGGTGAAGCAGAAAAGCCTGACTAAATAAATAAAAGATTTTATATCAATACTGGAATCCGTTGCCACATTCTCCATACGTGAACACAAAAATAGGTTTAGTCTTCCTTTTTGGTCTTAATACCAATGCACTGCCAGGAGTTTATCAAGAATACAAATTTTGACATTCCAGACAAGAGAATTCAAAGATAGCAAGATCCAGCCTACTGAATTGCAAACACAACCACCACAGCATCAAAGTTTTGCCACGCTGATACATTAAAAAAAAAAAAAA